>OX596075.1:99920972-100045972 GCA_951394005.1 Protophormia terraenovae
TGTGATCACTTATTTTTCATACCAAAAATCGATTTTTATACCAAAATTTCAATAGAAAACTAAAATCCTTTATAACTCGGTAAATACTGCGATTTTGGAGAAAATAAGCTTAATCTGTGATCACTTATTTTTCATACCAAAAATCGATTTTTAAATAAAAATTTAATATAAATCTAAAATCGCTTATAACTCGGTAAATACTGCGGTTTTGGAGAAAATAAGCTTAATCTGTGATCACTTATTTTTCATACCAAAAATCGATTTTTATACCAAAATTTCAATAGAAAACTAAAATCCTTTATAACTCGGTAAATACTGCGATTTTGGAGAAAATAAGCTTAATCTGTGATCATTTACTTTTCATACAAAAAATCGATTTTTATATCAAAATTTCAATATAAAACTAAAATCGCTTATAACTCGGTAAATACTGCGATTTTGGAGAAAATAAGCTTAATCTGTGATCACTTATTTTTAATACCAATTATCGATTTTTATATCAAAATTTCACTTTTTTTCATACCAAAAATTGATGTTTTATCAAAATTTCAATAGAAAACTAAAATCTTTTATAACTCGGTAAGTACTGCGAGTTTGGAGAAAATAAGCTTAATCTCACTTATTTATCAAAATTTTAATATAAAACTAAAATCGCTTATAACTCGGTGAGTACTGCGATTTTGGAGAAAATAAGCTTAATCTGTGATCACTTATTTTTCACACCAAAAATTGATTTTTATAACAAAATTTCAATATAAAACTAAAATCGCTTATAACTCGGAAAATACTGCGATTTTGGAGAAAATAAGCTTAATCTGTGATCACTTATTTTTCACACCGAAAATTGATTTTTATAACAAAATTTCAATATAAAACTAAAATCGCTTATAACTCGGTAAATACTGCGATTTTGGAGAAAATAAGCTTAATCTGTGATCACTTATTTTTCATACCAAAAATCGATTTTTATAACAAAATTTCAATATAAAACTAAAATCCTTTATAACTCGGTAAATACTGCGATTTTGGAGAAATTAAGCTTAATCTGTGATCACTTATTTTTCATACCAAAAATCGATTTTTATATAAAAACTCTAATATAAAACTAAAATCGCTTATAACTCGGTAAATACTCTGATTTTGGAGAAAATAAGCTTAATCTGTGATCACTTATTTTTCATACCAAAAATCGAATTTTATATAAAAATTTTACTATAAAACTAAAATCGCTTATAACTCGGTAAATACTGTGATTTTGGAGAAAATAAGCTTAATCTGTGATCACTTATTTTTCATACCAAAAATCGATTTTTTATCAAAATTTCAATAGAAAACTAAAATCCTTTATAACTCGGTAAATACTGTGATTTTGGAGAAATTAAGCTTAATCTGTGATCACTTATTTTTCATACCAAAAATCGATTTTATATAAAAACTCTAATATAAAACTAAAATCGCTTATAACTCGGTAAATACTCTGATTTTGGAGAAAATAAGCTTAATCTGTGATCACTTATTTTTCATACCAAAAATCGAATTTTATATAAAAATTTTACTATAAAACTAAAATCGCTTATAACTCGGTAAATACTCTGATTTTGGAGAAAATAAGCTTAATCTGTGATCACTTATTTTTCATACCAAAAAATCGAATTTTATATAAAAATTTTACTATAAAACTAAAATCGCTTATATCTCGGTAAATACTGCGATTTTGGAGAAAATAAGCTTAATCTGTGATCACTTATTTTTCATACCAAAAATCGATTTTTACACCAAAATTTCAAAAATCGATTTTTATACCAAAATTTCAATAGAAAACTAAAATCATTTATAACTTGGTAAATACTGCGATTTTGGAGAAAATAAGCTTAATCTGTGATCACTTATTTTTCATACCAAAAATCGATTTTTATATAAAAATTTTAATATAAAACTAAAATCGCTTACAACTCGGTAAATACTGCGATTTTGGAGAAAATAAGCTTAATCTGTGATCACTTATTTTTTATATCAAAAATCGATTTTTATACCAAAATTTCAATAGAAAAACTAAAATCCTTTATAACTCGGTAAATACTGCGATTTTGGAAAAAATAAGCTTAATCTGTGATCACTTATTTTTCACACCAAAAATTGATTTTTTATAACAAAATTTCAATATAAAACTAAAATCGCTTACAACTCGGTAAATACTGCGATTTTGGAGAAAATAAGCTTAATCTGTGATTACTTATTTTTTATATCAAAAATCGATTTTTATACCAAAATTTCAATAGAAAACTAAAATCCTTTATAACTCGGTAAATACTGCGATTTTGGAAAAAATAAGCCTAATCTGTGATCACTTATTTATCACACCATAAATTGATTTTTATAACAAAATTTCAATATAAAACTAAAATTGCTTATAACTCGGTAAATACTGCGATTTTGGAGAAAATAAGCTTAATCTGTGATCACTTATTTTTTATATCAAAAATCGATTTTTATACCAAAATTTCAATAGAAAACTAAAATCCTTTATAACTCAACAAATACTGCGATTTTGGAGAAAATAAGCTCAATCTGTTATCACTTATTTTTCATACCAAATATCGATTTTTTATCAAAATTTCAATAGAAAACTTAAATCCTTTATAACTCGGTAAATACTGCGATTTTGTGATCACTTATTTTTCATACCAAAAATCGATTTTCATATAAAAATTTTAATATAAAACTAAAATCGCTTATAACTCGGTAAATACTGCGATTTTGGAGAAAATAAGCTTAATCATTGATCACTTATTTTTCATACCAAAAATTGATTTTTATAACAAAATTTCAATATAAAACTAAAATCGCTTATAACTCGGTAAATACTGCGATTTTGGAGAAAATAAGCTTAATCTGTGATCACTTATTTTTTATATCAAAAATCGATTTTTATACCAAAATTTCAATAGAAAACTAAAATCCTTTATAACTCGGTAAATACTGCGATTTTTGGAGAAAATAAGCTTAATCTGTGATCACTTATTTATCAAAATTTTAATATAAAACTAAAATCGCTTATAACTCGGTGAGTACTGCCATTTTGGAGAAAATAAGCTTAATCTGTGATCACTTATTTTTCATACCAAAAATCGATTTTTATAACAAAATTTCAATATAAAACTAAAATCGCTTATAACTCGGAAAATACTGCGATTTTGGAGAAAATAAGCTTAATCTGTGATCACTTATTTTTCACACCAAAAATTGATTTTTATAACAAAATTTCAATATAAAACTAAAATCGCTTATAACTCGGTAAATACTGCGATTTTGGAAAAAATAAGCTTAATCTGTGATCACTTATTTTTCACACCAAAAATTGATTTTTATAACAAAATTTCAATATAAAACTAAAATCGCTTACAACTCGGTAAATACTGCGATTTTGGAGAAAATAAGCTTAATCTGTGATCACTTATTTTTTATATCAAAAATCGATTTTTATACCAAAATTTCAATAGAAAACTAAAATCCTTTATAACTCGGCAAATACTGCGATTTTGGAGAAAATAAGCTCAATCTGTGATCACTTACTTTTCATACCAAATATCGATTTTTTATCAAAATTTCAATAGAAAACTTAAATCCTTTATAACTCGGTAAATACTGCGATTTTGTGATCACTTATTTTTCATACCAAAAATCGATTTTCATATAAAAATTTTAATATAAAACTAAAATCGCTTATAACTCGGTAAATACTGCGATTTTGGAGAAAATAAGCTTAATCATTGATCACTTATTTTTCATACCAAAAATTGATTTTTATGACAAAATTTCAATATAAAACTAAAATCGCTTATAACTCGGTAAATACTGCGATTTTGGAGAAAATAAGCTTAATCTGTGATCACCTATTTTTTATATCAAAAATCGATTTTTATACCAAAATTTCAATAGAAAACTAAAATCATTTATAACTCGGTAAATACTGCGATTTTGGAGAAAATAAGCTTAATCTGTGATCACTTATTTATCAAAATTTTAATATAAAACTAAAATCGCTTATAACTCGGTGAGTACTGCCATTTTGGAGAAAATAAGCTTAATCTGTGATCACTTATTTTTCATACCAAAAATCGATTTTTATAACAAAATTTCAATATAAAACTAAAATCGCTTATAACTCGGAAAATACTGCGATTTTGGAGAAAATAAGCTTAATCTGTGATCACTTATTTTTCACACCAAAAATTGATTTTTATAACAAAATTTCAATATAAAACTAAAATCGCTTATAACTCGGAAAATACTGCGATTTTGGAGAAAATAAGCTTAATCTGTGATCACTTATTTTTCATACCAAAAATCGATTTTTATATAAAAATTTTAATATAAAACTAAAATCGCTTATAACTCGGTAAATACTGCGATTTTGGAGAAAATAAGCTTAATCTGTGATCACTTATTTTTCACACCAAAAATTGATTTTTATAACAAAATTTCAATAGAAAGCTAAAATCCTTTATAACTCGGTAAATACTGCGATTTTGGAGAAAATAAGCTTAATCTGTGATCACTTATTTTTCACACCAAAAATTGATTTTTATAACAAAATTTCAATATAAAACTAAAATCGCTTATAACTCGGTAAATACTGCGATTTTGGAGAAAATATGCTTAATCTGTGATCACTTATTTTTCATACCAAAAATCGATTTTTTATCAAAATTTCAATAGAAAACTAAAATCCTTTATAACTCGGTAAATACTGCGATTTTGGAGAAATTAAGCTTAATCTGTGATCACTTATTTTTCATACCAAAAATCGATTTTTATATAAAAACTCTAATATAAAACTAAAATCGCTTATATCTCGGTAAATACTGCGATTTTGGAGAATATGAGCTTATCTGTGATCACTTATTTTTCATACCAAAAATCGATTTTTACACCAAAATTTCAAAAACCGATTTTTATACCAAAATTTCAATAGAAAACTAAAATCATTTATAACTTGGTAAATACTGCGATTTTGGAGAAAATAAGCTGAATCTGTGATCACTTATTTTTCACACCAAAAATTGATTTTTATAACAAAATTTCAATATAAAACTTAAATCGCTTATAACTCGGTAAATACTGCGATTTTGGAGAAAATAAGCTTAATCTGTGATCACTTATTTTTTATATCAAAAATCGATTTTTATACCAAAATTTCAATAGAAAACTAAAATCCTTTATAACTCGGTAAATACTGCGATTTTGGAAAAAATAAGCTTAATCTGTGATCACTTATTTATCACACCAAAAATTGATTTTTATAACAAAATTTCAATATAAAACTAAAATTGCTTATAACTCGGTAAATACTGCGATTTTGGAGAAAATAAGCTTAATCTGTGATCACTTATTTTTTATATCAAAAATCGATTTTTATACCAAAATTTCGATTTTTATAACAAAATTTCAATATAAAACTAAAATCGCTTATAACTCGGAAAATACTGCGATTTTGGAGAAAATAAGCTTAATCTGTGATCACTTATTTTTCATACCAAAAATTGATTTTTATAACAAAACTTCAATATAAAACTAAAATCGCTTATAACTCGGTAAATACTGCGATTTTGGAGAAAATAAGCTTAATCTGTGATCACTTATTTTTCACACCAAAAATTGATTTTTATAACAAAATTTCAATAGAAAGCTAAAATCCTTTATAACTCGGTAAATACTGCGATTTTGGAGAAAATAAGCTTAATCTGTGATCACTTATTTTTCACACCAAAAATTGATTTTTATAACAAAATTTCAATATAAAACTAAAATCGCTTATAACTCGGTAAATACTGCGATTTTGGAGAAAATAAGCTTAATCTGTGATCACTTATTTTTCATACCAAAAATCGATTTTTATACCAAAATTTCAATAGAAAACTAAAATCCTTTATAACTCGGTAAATACTGCGATTTTGGAGAAAATAAGCTTAATCTGTGATCACTTATTTTTTATATCAAAAATCGATTTTTATACCAAAATTTCAATAGAAAACTAAAATCCTTTATAACTCGGTAAATACTGCGATTTTGGAGAAAATAAGCTTAATCTGTGATCACTTATTTATCAAAATTTTAATATAAAACTAAAATCGCTTATAACTCGGTGAGTACTGCCATTTTGGAGAAAATAAGCTTAATCTGTGATCACTTATTTTTCATATCAAAAATCGATTTTTATACCAAAATTTCAATAGAAAACTAAAATCCTTTATAACTCGGTAAATACTGCGATTTTGGAGAAAATAAGCTTAATCTGTGATCACTTATTTTTCACACCAAAAATTGATTTTTATAACAAAATTTCAATATAAAACTAAAATCGCTTATAACTCGGTAAATACTGCGATTTTGGAGAAAATAAGCTTAATCTGTGATCACTTATTTTTCATACCAAAAATCGATTTTTATACCAAAATTTCAATAGAAAACTAAAATCCTTTATAACTCGGTAAATACTGCGATTTTGGAGAAAATAAGCTTAATCTGTGATCACTTATTTTTTATATCAAAAATCGATTTTTATACCAAAATTTCAATAGAAAACTAAAATCCTTTATAACTCGGTAAATACTGCGATTTTGGAGAAAATAAGCTTAATCTGTGATCACTTATTTATCAAAATTTTAATATAAAACTAAAATCGCTTATAACTCGGTGAGTACTGCCATTTTGGAGAAAATAAGCTTAATCTGTGATCACTTATTTTTCATATCAAAAATCGATTTTTATACCAAAATTTCAATAGAAAACTAAAATCCTTTATAACTCGGTAAATACTGCGATTTTGGAGAAAATAAGCTCAATCTGTGATCACTTATTTTTCATACCAAATATCGATTTTTTATCAAAATTTCAATAGAAAACTTAAATCCTTTATAACTCGGTAAATACTGCGATTTTGGAGAAAATAAGCTCAATCTGTGATCACTTATTTTTCATACCAAATATCGATTTTTTATCAAAATTTCAATAGAAAACTTAAATCCTTTATAACTCGGTAAATACTGCGATTTTGGAGAAAATAAGCTTAATCTGTGATCACTTATTTTTCATACCAAAAATCGGTTTTCATATAAAAATTTTAATATAAAACTAAAATCGCTTATAACTCGGTAAATACTGCGATTTTGGAGAAAATAAGCTTAATCTATGATCACTTATTTTTCACACCAAAAATTGATTTTTATAACAAAATTTCAATATAAAACTAAAATCGCTTATAACTCGGTAAATACTGCGATTTTGGAGAAAATAAGCTTAATCTGTGATCACTTATTTTTCATACCAAAAATCGATTTTCATGTAAAAATTTTAATATAAAACTAAAATCGCTTATAACTCGGTAAATACTGCGATTTTGGAGAAAATAAGCTTAATCTGTGATCACTTATTTTTCACACCAAAAATTTATTTTTATAACAAAATTTCAATATAAAACTAAAATAGCTTATAACTCGGTAAATACTGCGATTTTGGAGAAAATAAGCTTAATCTGTGATCACTTATTTTTTATATCAAAAATCGATTTTTATAACAAAATTTCAATAGAAAGCTAAAATCCTTTATAACTCGGTAAATACTGCGATTTTGGAGAAAATAAGCTTAATCTGTGATCACTTATTTTTCACACCAAAAATTTATTTTTATAACAAAATTTCAATATAAAACTAAAATAGCTTATAACTCGGTAAATACTGCGATTTTGGAGAAAATAAGCTTAATCTGTGATCACTTATTTTTTATATCAAAAATCGATTTTTATACCAAAATTTCAATAGAAAACTAAAATCCTTTATAACTCGGTAAATACTGCGATTTTGGAGAAAATAAGCTTAATCTGTGATCACTTATTTATCAAAATTTTAAATAAAACTAAAATCGCTTATAACTCGGTGAGTACTGCCATTTTGGAGAAAATAAGCTTAATCTGTGATCACTTATTTTTTATATCAAAAATCGATTTTTATAACAAAATTTCAATAGAAAACTAAAATCCTTTATAACTCGGTAAATACTGCGACTTTGGAGAAAATAAGCTCAATCTGTGATCACTTATTTTTCATACCAAATATCGATTTTTTATCAAAATTTCAATAGAAAACTTAAATCCTTTATAACTCGGTAAATACTGCGATTTTGTGATCACTTATTTTTCATACCAAAAATCGATTTTCATATAAAAATTTTAATATAAAACTAAAATCGCTTATAACTCGGTAAATACTGCGATTTTGGAGAAAATAAGCTTAATCATTGATCACTTATTTTTCATACCAAAAATCGATTTTTATACCAAAATTTCTATAGAAAACTAAAATTGCTTATAACTCGGTAAATACTGCGATTTTGGAGAAAATAAGCTTAATATGTGATCACTTATTTTTCATACCAAAAACTGATTTTTATAACAAAATTGCAATATAAAACTAAAATCCTTTATAACTCGGTAAATACTGCGATTTTGGAGAAAATAAGCTTAATCTGTGATCACTTATTTTTCATACCAAAAATCGATTTTTATACCAAAATTTCAATAGAAAACTAAAATCCTTTATAACTCGGTAAATACTGCGATTTTGGAGAAAATAAGCTTAATCTGTGATCACTTATTTTTCATACCAAAAATCGATTTTTAAATAAAAATTTAATATAAATCTAAAATCGCTTATAACTCGGTAAATACTGCGGTTTTGGAGAAAATAAGCTTAATCTGTGATCACTTATTTTTCATACCAAAAATCGATTTTTATACCAAAATTTCAATAGAAAACTAAAATCCTTTATAACTCGGTAAATACTGCGATTTTGGAGAAAATAAGCTTAATCTGTGATCATTTACTTTTCATACAAAAAATCGATTTTTATATCAAAATTTCAATATAAAACTAAAATCGCTTATAACTCGGTAAATACTGCGATTTTGGAGAAAATAAGCTTAATCTGTGATCACTTATTTTTAATACCAATTATCGATTTTTATATCAAAATTTCACTTTTTTTCATACCAAAAATCGATTTTTTATCAAAATTTCTATAGAAAACTAAAATCCTTTATAACTCGGTAAATACTGCGATTTTGGAGAAAATAAGCTTAATCTGTGATCACTTATTTTTCATACCAAAAATCGATTTTTATATAAAAATTTTAAAATAAAACTAAAATCGCTTATAACTTCGTAAATACTGTGATTTTGGAGAAAATAAGCTTAATCTGTGATCACTTATTTTTCATACCAAAAATCGATTTTTATACCAAAATTTCAATAGAAAACTAAAATCCTTTATAACTCGGTAAATACTGCGATTTTGGAGAAAATAAGCTCAATCTGTGATCACTTATTTTTCATACTAAAAATCGATTTTTTTTTCAAAATTTCAATAGAAAACTAAAATCCTTTATAACTCGGTAAATACTGCGATTTTGGAGAAAATAAGCTTAATCACTTATTTTTCATTCCAAAAATCGATTTTTATACCAAAATTTCAATAGAAAGCTAAAATCCTTTATAACTCGGTAAATACTGCGATTTTGGAGAAAATAAGCTTAATCTGTGATCACTTATTTTTCATACCAAAAATCGATTTTTATATAAAAATTTTAAAATAAAACTAGAATCCTTTATAACTTGGTAAATACTGCGATTTTGGAGAAAATAAGCTTAATCTGTGATCACTTATTTTTCATACCAAAAATCGATTTTTATATAAAAATTTTAAAATAAAACTAAAATCGCTTATAACTCGGTAAATACTGCGATTTTGGAGAAAATAAGCTTAATCTGTGATCACTTATTTTTCATACCAAAAATCTATTTTTTTTTTTTTATCAAAATTTCAATAGAAAACTAAATTCCTTTATAACTCGGTAAATACTGCGATTTTGGAGAAAATAAGCTTAATCTGTGATCACTTATTTTTCATACCAAAAATCGATTTTTACACCAAAATTTCAAAAATCGATTTTTATACCAAAATTTCAATAGAAAACTAAAATCATTTATAACTTGGTAAATACTGCGATTTTGGAGAAAATAAGCTTAATCTGTGATCACTTATTTTTCATACCAAAAATCGATTTTTATATAAAAATTTTAATATAAAACTAAAATCGCTTACAACTCGGTAAATACTGCGATTTTGGAGAAAATAAGCTTAATCTTATCACTTATTTTTTATATCAAAAATCGATTTTTATACCAAAATTTCAATAGAAAACTAAAATCCTTTATAACTCGGTAAATACTGCGATTTTGGAAAAAATAAGCTTAATCTGTGATCACTTATTTTTCACACCAAAAATTGATTTTTATAACAAAATTTCAATATAAAACTAAAATCGCTTACAACTCGGTAAATACTGCGATTTTGGAGAAAATAAGCTTAATCTGTGATCACTTATTTTTAATACCAATTATCGATTTTTATATCAAAATTTCACTTTTTTTCATACCAAAAATCGATTTTTTATCAAAATTTAAATAGAAAAATAAAATCCTTTATAACTCGGTAAGTACTGCGATTTTGGAGAAAATAAGCTTAATCTGTGGTCACTTATTTTTCATACCAAAAATCTATTTTTTCACAAAATTTTCAATAGAAAACTAAAATCCTTTATAACTCGGTAAATTCTGCGATTTTGGAGAAAATAAGCTTAATCTGTGATCACTTATTTTTCATACCAAAAATCGATTTTTTCACCAAAATTTCAATAGAAAACTAAAATCCTTTATAATTCGGTAAATACTGCGATTTTGGAGAAAATCTTTGGAAAAAAATCGATTTTTTTATCAAAATTTCTATAGAAAACTAAAATCCTTTATAATTCGGTAAATACTGCGATTTTGAAGAAAATTTTTGGAAAAAAATCGATTTTTATATGAACATTTCAATAGAAAACTAAAATCCTTTATAACTCGGTAAATACTGCGATTTTGGAGAAAATAAGCTTAATCTGTGATCACTTATTTTTCATACCAACAATCTATTTTTTTATCAAAATTTCAGTAGAAAACTAAAATCTTTTATAATTCGGTAAGTATTGCGATTTTGGAGAAAATAAGCTTAATCTGTGATCACTTATTTTTCATACCAAAAATCAATTTTTTAGTCAAAATTTCAATAGAAAACTAAAATCCTTTATAACTCGGTAAATACTGCGATTTTGGAGAAAATAAGCTTAATCTGTGATCACTTATTTTTCATGCCAAAAATCGATTTTTATATCAAAACTTCAATATTAAACTAAAATCTTTTATAGCTCGGTAAATACTGCGATTTTGGAGAAAATAAGCTTAATCTGTGATCATTTATTTTTCATAAAAAAAAATCTATTTTTATATCAAAATTTCTATACCAAACTAAAATCCTTTATAACTCGGTAAATAATGCGATTTTGGAGAAAATAAGCTTAATCTGTGATCACTTATTTTCCATACCAAAAATCGATTTTATATCAAAATTTCAATAGAAAACTAAAATCCTTTATAACTCGGTAAATGCTGCGATTTTGGAGAAAATAAGCTTAATCTGTGATCACTTATTTTTCACACCAAAAATTGATTTTTATAACAAAATTTCAATATAAAACTAAAATCGCTTATAACTCGGTAAATACTGCGATTTTGGAGAAAATAAGCTTAATCTGTGATCACTTATTTTTCACACCAAAAATTGATTTTTATAACAAAATTTCAATATAAAACTAAAATCGCTTACAACTCGGTAAATACTGCGATTTTGGAGAAAATAAGCTTAATCTGTGATCACTTATTTTTAATACCAATTATCGATTTTTATATCAAAATTTCACTTTTTTTCATACCAAAAATCGATTTTTTATCAAAATTTAAATAGAAAAATAAAATCCTTTATAACTCGGTAAGTACTGCGATTTTGGAGAAAATAAGCTTAATCTGTGGTCACTTATTTTTCATACCAAAAATCTATTTTTTCACAAAATTTTCAATAGAAAACTAAAATCCTTTATAACTCGGTAAATTCTGCGATTTTGGAGAAAATAAGCTTAATCTGTGATCACTTATTTTTCATACCAAAAATCGATTTTTTCACCAAAATTTCAATAGAAAACTAAAATCCTTTATAATTCGGTAAATACTGCGATTTTGGAGAAAATCTTTGGAAAAAAATCGATTTTTTTATCAAAATTTCTATAGAAAACTAAAATCCTTTATAATTCGGTAAATACTGCGATTTTGAAGAAAATTTTTGGAAAAAAATCGATTTTTATATGAACATTTCAATAGAAAACTAAAATCCTTTATAACTCGGTAAATACTGCGATTTTGGAGAAAATAAGCTTAATCTGTGATCACTTATTTTTCATACCAACAATCTATTTTTTTATCAAAATTTCAGTAGAAAACTAAAATCTTTTATAATTCGGTAAGTATTGCGATTTTGGAGAAAATAAGCTTAATCTGTGATCACTTATTTTTCATACCAAAAATCAATTTTTTAGTCAAAATTTCAATAGAAAACTAAAATCCTTTATAACTCGGTAAATACTGCGATTTTGGAGAAAATAAGCTTAATCTGTGATCACTTATTTTTCATGCCAAAAATCGATTTTTATATCAAAACTTCAATATTAAACTAAAATCTTTTATAGCTCGGTAAATACTGCGATTTTGGAGAAAATAAGCTTAATCTGTGATCATTTATTTTTCATAAAAAAAAATCTATTTTTATATCAAAATTTCTATACCAAACTAAAATCCTTTATAACTCGGTAAATAATGCGATTTTGGAGAAAATAAGCTTAATCTGTGATCACTTATTTTCCATACCAAAAATCGATTTTATATCAAAATTTCAATAGAAAACTAAAATCCTTTATAACTCGGTAAATGCTGCGATTTTGGAGAAAATAAGCTTAATCTGTGATCACTTATTTTTCACACCAAAAATTGATTTTTATAACAAAATTTCAATATAAAACTAAAATCGCTTATAACTCGGTAAATACTGCGATTTTGGAGAAAATAAGCTTAATCTGTTATCACTTATTTTTTATATCAAAAATCGATTTTTATACCAAAATTTCAATAGAAAACTAAAATACTTTATAACTCGGTAAATACTGCGATTTTGGAGAAAATAAGCTTAATCTGTGATCACTTATTTTTCATACCAAAAATCGATTTTTTCACCAAAATTTCAATAGAAAACTAAAATCCTTTATAATTCGGTAAATACTGCGATTTTGGAGAAAATCTTTGGAAAAAAATCGATTTTTTTATCAAAATTTCTATAGAAAACTAAAATCCTTTATAATTCGGTAAATACTGCGATTTTGAAGAAAATTTTTGGAAAAAAATCGATTTTTATATGAACATTTCAATAGAAAACTAAAATCCTTTATAACTCGGTAAATACTGCGATTTTGGAGAAAATAAGCTTAATCTGTGATCACTTATTTTTCATACCAACAATCTATTTTTTTATCAAAATTTCAGTAGAAAACTAAAATCTTTTATAATTCGGTAAGTATTGCGATTTTGGAGAAAATAAGCTTAATCTGTGATCACTTATTTTTCATACCAAAAATCAATTTTTTAGTCAAAATTTCAATAGAAAACTAAAATCCTTTATAACTCGGTAAATACTGCGATTTTGGAGAAAATAAGCTTAATCTGTGATCACTTATTTTTCATACCAAAAATCGATTTTTATATCAAAACTTCAATATTAAACTAAAATCTTTTATAGCTCGGTAAATACTGCGATTTTGGAGAAAATAAGCTTAATCTGTGATCATTTATTTTTCATAAAAAAAAATCTATTTTTATATCAAAATTTCTATACCAAACTAAAATCCTTTATAACTCGGTAAATAATGCGATTTTGGAGAAAATAAGCTTAATCTGTGATCACTTATTTTCCATACCAAAAATCGATTTTATATCAAAATTTCAATAGAAAACTAAAATCCTTTATAACTCGGTAAATGCTGCGATTTTGGAGAAAATAAGCTTAATCTGTGATCACTTATTTTTCATACCAAATATCGATTTTTATATCAAAATTTCACTTTTTTAGAATTTGTATTATTCGGGCTCAAGTTCATTTAATAATTGTAGAAGAATACATTGTAAAAGTTTTATTGGACACTCGGCAGAATGGAATGCATTTTCTAGTCAGCCACGACCGTCATCATCAGTTTTCAGTGTCCCACCGTGGTGTTCTCTGTAAACATCATCTATTTAACTTACAATTTTTAGGAAATGGAATCTGTGACTTCTTTTCCTAAATGTTATTAAGTTAGACGAATGGTTTACGATAAAGCTTTTTACAATTATTTGTATTCTCCTTTTACAATTATTATTGTTTATATGCTTTAAAGCTATCAGTTAGGTAGCAAATGAAGCAATGTATAATTGTTATTGTTTAGCCACTTATTAAGTAGCAATGAACAATGTTGTTGTTGTTATTTGTTTTGTCCCTTCTGTTTGTTTCTATTTTTAGAAAGCCTAGCAGGGAAGTCAAGTAACAAGTTTACACCGTGCCCAGTGTGAAGATTAATTTGTTTGTAATTTTTGTTGAACTTATTTATTATTCAATGAACTTGAGCCCGAATAATACAAATTCTAAAAACTCTATAAATAAGTTCAACAAAAATTACAAACAAATTAATTTCACTTTTTTTCATACTAAAATCCTTTATAACTTGGTAAGTACTGCGATTTTGGAGAAAATAAGCTTAATCTGTGATCACTTATTTTTCATACCAAATATCGATTTTTGTATCAAAATTTCACTTTTTTTCATACTAAAATCCTTTATAACTCGGTAAATACTGCGATTTTGGAGAAAATAAGCATAATCTGTGATCACTTATTTTTCAATACAAAAATCGATTTTTGTGTCAATAGAAAACTAAAATCCTTTATAACTCGGTAAATACTGCGATTTTGGAGAAAATAAGCTTAATCTGTGATCATTTATTTTTCATACCAAAAATCGAATTTTTTGTCAAAATTTCAATAGAAAACTAAAATCCTTTATAACTAGGCAAATATTAAAATTTTTGAGAAATTAAATTTAATCTGTGATCTAGCGATTTTTTAACTGAATTTAAATTTAATTTTATTAATTTTTAATGTTTTGATTTATGATGATGATTTACGTTGACGCATTTCTAAGAGTTCTTTGTACTGCTCTATTGAACCATCTTCATGCTTGGAAGTAAAAACAGGCGTAGATTTATCTTTTTCCGCATCTGAATTTTCATGTGATGTTTCCTTTTTTGAATGTTTGGACTTTTTAATTTTATCCCGAACACGTTTGCCCAAACGTGAAGCCGCCAATACTTTGCTCACCTTTGAGCTTTTCATATATCGTGAATGCCAGGACTAGAAGAAAAACACAGGGTTAAAAAAAATTATTAAGATTTGTATGTTGATTATAATAATTCTACCTGATTGTCATCGGTATGTTCACCTTCACTAGATTCTAGTGAAATAACATCTTCCGTTTGGCTTTCGTCTTGCGATTTGTTATTGTCCTGAGATGAATCTTCGGTGGATTTTTTGTTATAGGGAGATTGCATACCATTTACTTCATTTTCCAATTGTTCATTCATTTCATTTTCCAAATCTCCACCCAATGAAATAACATCATCATTTTGATCATCATCCGAATGATTGGCTGAGTTCGTTTCATCATTTGATTTTTTAGGTAAATCTTCGTTTTTGGATTTTTCTTTGCTAGATGTATCTTTGCTCTTAATTTTGCTTTTGGTACTACTACTTTCTTGTGTATCTGGACTATCTTGAGTATCATCTTTGTCGCTCATTTTAAATTGAGAATCTTGTGTATTATCCGTTGAATTTTCAATGCTAACATTGGTTGTATTACTGTGTTCTGCTTCGGTTTGACTTTCTGTTTTATTTGCGGAAGAATTTTCTTTATCTTTTTCCTTATCTGGTGTTTCTTTTTCAGTTGTTACTTTTTCTTGTTCTTTTGCTTCATTTGTAGATTTTTCGCTGTTAGCTTTCTTATTTTCCTTTTTATTAATCGTCTCATTTTCTTCATCTGAAGAATCGGTTATAAGTAAAGTTTCTGGTTCTGCTACTATGGGTATAACATCCGGAGAAGGCGAACGACTGGTCTTCTCCTTTTTGATGTCAGTCATTAGGGACTCTTTGTTTTTGTTTTTATCTTGTTCTCTAGATTTTTCTTTAGATGTTGTTGTGGTTTTATCACTTTTTTCTTTATCCTTTTTCTTTTCGTTGAGTTGTGTATCTTCATCCTCTTTTTCTTTATTGGTTGAACTTCTGTGAGTCCTCTTAAGTTTTATCTTTTTTGAAGTCCTTTTTTCTGTTTCCTTCTCTGGTTGGGTTTTTGTATTTAAACTTTCAGTTGAACCACTAATACGACTAATTTTAGCTGAATCTCTTGATTCTCTTTCACTTGATATACGTTTACGTTCATTCCTATCGACTTTATCATCTTTTTTGAATGATTTACTTCTGTCATCATTACGTTTTTCTCCATCTGAATCAACTTCAATCTTGGTAACTGGTTCAAGGGCCAATTGTGATCGAATGGCCCTAGCGCGAGCTTGCAATTCCAATAATTCCAGTACACTGATTTGTCCTTCCTCTGTAAAGTTAATTAAGAAACTTTTTGTTTAAAAATTTCTTACTACATATTTTTTTTATAACGTTAAATTGTGCCGACATCGTTCGAATCAAGGTAAAATCACTAGAAAGTTTGTTCTCAATTTCATTTACCCTGAAAAGTCACACACATATAAAGCAAAAGAAAATGTAAAAAATTAAACAAAACTTCAAATAGGACAAAAAAAAAGGTACTCATTTACCTCCCTAACTCACTTAAAATCGTAAATATTTCCTATACTATTTATCCGATTGCAAAGATTAAGGTATCAATTAAAAGCTCTTAATGGCGCATTTATAAAAATAAAATTAAAAAAATATAAAAGTTTTATAAAGACAACTTTTTTAAATATTTTGTAATTTTTAGTGCAAAAAAAATAATTTTTTTGTTGAAATATTTTTTTTAATAGCCGGCCTTCGGCCGGGCGGAAGGACTTTAAACTCTGTGGTATGTCCAAAAGCGGCTTCGCTAACGTAATTCTTCCTTTTTACTCAACTTTTTTTTATAACGAAATTTTTTTAATGCGAATTTCTTAGGGAAATTCGATTTTCAAAGCCCTATAACTTCCAAAATATTTAATTGCGCTGAACAATTTTTACATCATTATTTTCACCGATAAATGTACTATCAATGGCGAAAAAATCAAATAAATCGGAGCTGAGTTAGGGAGGTCTATTTATGCCAAAAAAAATATTTTCAATTTGAAACAAAAAATTTTTTTAACAAAATTTTATCAAAAACAAACAAATATCCTCAAATATATTGTGTCCGGTTCGCCAAATGTGTGCTCTAAACATTCATACAGCCTTCCCAAGATGGAATTCCTCATTTCAAGAAGTAATTCAAATAATATAAGTACACACATGTAAACCAAATATTTTATATTTTTCATTCTTGATTTTTTTTTTCTTTCCATTTTCAGTTTTTTTTTTTTTTTTTTGACTTAACAAGAATTCAAATTGAAGTCTCTCTCTAGTGATTCTACCTTCTATCATTATATTATGGTTCGAATTGTGTTTAAAATTTTAAACTAAGTAAAATTTAATTTTACGTAGTCAAAAATTAAAATTATTCTTTTATTTTTATATCAGAAATTCATAATTTCATATTTTTTTCTTTTTTGTAAATATTTTAATTGCAAAATTTTTAATATTTAAAATTGATTGAAATTGTTTGATTTATATTACCTGGATTATCTGCATTGGTGGTATCCTTTTTGGCTGCCTCAGTCTCATCTTTACCTTTAGAGGTTTTTTTCTTTTTTACTAAAAACAAAACGAAAAAAATTTAATATGCAATCGAAAAATATTGAATTTATTAAAAATACTAAAGAAGATCTTCATCACAATGGTAACGAGCAAGAATTTACTGTTTTACTTAATGGCCAAAAGGATTTGGAAGATCAATTAGAACAATTTAAAAAGGCATGTCAGGCACACGATAAACATCAACGTAAACGTGCTAAAAGACGTTATTATAATTTGGCTTTAATGGCTAAAGTAGAGAAACATACAACTCACGAAGAAATAAAACGTTTATTAAAGAACTACACCAGAACATTTCTAGTAGATGTGGTGACAAATAAACCTCACGAGGTAAAAGACCTTTTTGCTATGATTAAACAAGCAACTGATGAGCAACAGTTGGAAGAACCTAACAACAAACTAATAATTGGCTTGGCTTTACAAATTACTGGAGATGCCTGTCTTATTGGTAGATGCCGTAATAACTGTTCATTGTTTTTGGCTCGTGGCAATACCATCACCTTGACCACAAATATGGCTTATAGATATTCATGCTTTAAGGAAATTGCTTTTGTTATTAATTTAAATCATTATTTATCGTATATACAATTAAATGATGAAATATCTATCGGTCATGAGGTTCGTGGCATTGTGGTAAAGAAATTAAAGACTTCAATTGCCCTAATTATACAAGAGGCTGGTATTGTAAATTCCTATGATTATTTAGAGCTACCAAATCAATGTTATAGTTTACAACACACTGCTTTAACCCCTATGTTTAGTATAGATTTAGAAGTGGCTTCAAAACTACAAGTGGATTTTATAGTTTTGCCTCATATACGCTGTTTACCATTTCTGAAATTTTTGCACCACAAACTCAAGAGTGATAAACTTAAATTAATAGGCAGCATTGATTTGGAATACATAACGGGCAAAATGTTAGATTTAATGGCCATTATAAAGCATTTGGATTATTTGTGGCTTACAAATCTATTCAATAATACCGAAATTCTAAATACCGTCTTATTACAAGATGTCATACCAGTGGCCAAATGTTTAAAGAAACCCATTATTGGTTCGGTACCTTTGGAACGTTGCAGTGATTTTAAACTTTTCGAAAATCATGAATTTCTATGGAAAATTGATTGTATGTTTATAGAGAAAAGTGCTTGGTGTAATAAATATCCCTTAATAGTCAAGAAACTTTTACCTATTAAAAATTATCGTTTAGCTGTTATAGAGAATACTACAGTAATTCATGATATTTTATCAAACTGTAATTCCGTAGCTAATTTTATTATACGTACCATTAGTTCTATTGAATGTCAAGCTATTTTTCTTTATACAAAATGTGATACTGCTGCCAAGGCTTTGAGTCGAGTGGAAATATATTGTCCGGTATTTGTGGTTCTATCACTTGAGCAAGCAACGTTGGAACATAATGAAGAGGAAATAAATTGTCTTACAGAACTAACTAAAAATCTTAATCTACGTAGAAATCTAAGGCCTATATTATATTCGAAGAAAATGAATGAATGTGATTATAAACCAATTGATTATGGTATTGAATATGCACGTCTGTGTGGATGTCTAGAAACTGGTGATTTTATAATCACTTTAGAGGTGGGCAAAGAAAATGGTGATGAACACGTTCAATTAGGTGTGGGTGAAGATGTGGTAGTAATGCGTGCTTTTTATGTGCCACCTTTGAAGGTGGGTGAAAGTTTCAAGTGTACTTAAGGCAAAAATATTTTTATAATGTAAAAAAGTATTTTGAAAGAAAATTTGTGGTTATAATAAAAGTAATTTCATAAAACTTAATATAGTTTTACTTTTATAAAAAAACTTACCCTTCTTCGAACCAGATCCTTCAATTTCACTATCCGATGATATTTCCTCTAAAGAAATATGTTCTGTGAAAAAACAGGAAACAAAATTGTCATAATTCCAGTTATAATCATTAACATCACTCTCACCTTCATGCCTTTCCACATCTGAATCATTATCGGATGATTCGGTATCCGTAGGACATTTTGTTGCCGTAATAATAGATTTTAAACGCTTTGTCGATATACACAAAAGCTCATTTAAACACGCCTCTTCAATTTCCTCCAAAGATTGAGTCTAATATTATGAAAATTTGTGAATATATAGTTTGAAATTAATATAATTATTACTTGTTTATTACCTTTAAAAAGTCTGGTGCTAGATTTACAATTGTCTTGGGCTTAAGGGTATTAAAAATTTGTTTAACCATTTCCAGCCTGTCATCAATGTAGTGAGTCATGGGTTGTGGCAAGCGATCCTCATCGGTTTTTTCCTTTTTCACCTTTATAGGTTTTGGTAGTTTTGCGGTTTTTGATTTCTTTTTAGTTTTATGCATTTTTTCTAATTTGTTTAAATAGTTTTGTAAAAATTTATACACAAATTAACGAAAACGCCGCAAAATTTGGGAAGAAAACAATACAACAAGAACAATGCAACAGCTGTTTATGTTATTATCTTTTGAATGACTTCCCTCAGAGCTGTATTTATATGGAGGCAAATTGTAGTCGAAACAATGACCACAATAGGGCGACACGCGACAGCATTAACATTAATTTCCATATTAATAAAAATATATTAAAAATGTTAAAAAAAAAACATCTATACTTATTCAAAAATAACTAAAAATTTAATTTTAAAGACAACGAAATAACAACTGTTAACATTATTTCAATAGATAATAAATTATTTAGATTTCAATGCAATTTGTTTGCACGGATTTTATTTATTTTGATACAAAACTGAAACCATCACATAATATTTTTTTATTGTTTTGGTTTTTTAAATTCATGAATATATACTTAATTTCATGTGTTATTGACTTTTTAACTATGCGTGGGATTTTATAGATTAGAAAAACTAATGTAAGGTTTATTACAATAAACATTGTTTAAAGAAAAAATAATAATTGTATATTCTTTAAATATTATTTATTTTATTTTATTGAAATAAAATATACATATGAATATACGTCAAACGTTTATTTTTTGTATACACTACCGTTTGGCACATACTCTTTGTATGAAAAACCTGTTGGAATATTTTTTTTAATAATAGACCATATATTAAACTGTAATTTTAAATAAACATAACAAAATAAAGCAAAATTTAAACAGTGGGAACAAAACAAAATTGAAACAGTGGAAAATAATATAAATGTATTTACATTGCGAAAATTAAAATTTCATCTTGTATATACATATATAATTTATTACATTCGAGTTATAGCTTGAGACAAATTATGCTTTCTTTATTTTAATTGGAACATATACTAAAATAAGATTTTATTTATTTAAAGTTAAATATAACTAATTAAAAAATAAAACATGATAATTTAAGTTGAAATCGCGTTAATGAATATTATCTTAAATTATAAACACATAAAATTAAAGAATTTCAAATATTTTTTATTTTACAAAATATCCATCAACTTGACCTATTTTACTATCTAAAGTAATTACAACAAACTGTGCCAGGTAATTGCCTTTTGGAAATGGAAGTATTTTAAAGTTTTTCTCTGAAAGCACCAAACTATCAACAATAAAATCATGCTGCAAAAATTAAATTTTAAATTAAATTATTATGATTATTATAGAATTTATTATTAAAAACAACCTCATATGGACAAGTATGATTTATATTTGAATATTTAGCTATTGCCTGGAACACAATATTCCAAAAGATATTAAGTTTAGAAGATTTTTGAAAATCGCAAAAATCAATAACGTCATTATATAAAAATGGACGATAATTTCTATTAACTTTACGAAACAATTTTGCATTTATCTGCGTAATATATAATTTATAGTTATAAATTAGTATTTAAATTATAAATTAAATTAAATTACCATTATATTGTCAATACTTTTCACCATTAATTTACCATAAATATTGATCGATTGTATGTTGTAGTTTGTATCTTGTTTTAGTTGACATTTTGTAAAGTTTAAATAGTTCAAATTTAATGATGTACAAGTTAAATTTGTAATTTTAAATGCATTTTTTAGTGAATATATTTCTGAAAAGTTTAAAGATAATATTAGTAAAAATATAAAATAGCTTGTTTGATACATGATTCGAAGAATAATACAATGAATGCAAAATATTAAAAACTGCTAAATATTGGTTTTGCATCAGTGAACATATAATTGAAGTAATTGTTTTTAAATATAATTTTCATTTAAAACTTGTGAAAACAAATTTAGTTAATGGTTGTATTAAAAAGAAATTACTATGACCGTATTTAAAGTTTAACTAAAAAAATATTTTAATAAATTAAATTATATAGATAAAACAATAGATGCAATAAATAAATCGATGGCTTAATATAGAAAAGGCGTATTTCGATTTTTAGTAAATTTACAATAGAAAGAAAAAACATAATAAGACCTAAAAAATTTAAGACAAAAATTACATTTACATTTTAAAAAAGAATGAAAAAAGAAGAATTTCTGAAAATAATGAGAGTTAGTTTTTGGTAAACTTTTTTAAAGAAATGTTGTTTTAGATCATTTTGACTTATTTCAATAACTGTTAAACATCCCACTAATAATTTAGTTTTAAACCATGTTCTCTTTGTGCAGAGTATCGACAAATATGTAGAAAATTTGGAATCGATTTTCATGGTATTGGCTAAATCCATCTTGAAATTTCTTGTAACACCGGGTTTGCTCTCAGAACTTTAACTCTAAACAATTTTGATTCCATAGACAAATTTTTTGAGGTTACAAACTCATTTAAGAAATATTTTTAATATTAAATTTTAAACAAAATTAAATTAAAATAAATTAGATATAGGCTTTTTCTTTCGGAATAAATAACATACATAAATGAGCTTTTTAAATGACTATAAATATTATTTTTTATAATCTCTACCTATAACTTTTAATAGACATGTATTGGAACGTGTTCTACCAGACTATATTAGTAGAGTTGTACTGTCCAGTAAAAAATTTTGTTTTCGGTTGGTGTTTTAGTATGTTTATTTCTTTATAGTGCTTATTTTATTCGACTTTACAAATTTTCCCTTCGCGTTCTTTTTTGCTTAAAAGTTTTATTACTTTAAAATTTTTAATTTCCTCAGTAAATATTCAGTTTACTTGATTTTACTGGAAGAGTAAAAGAACCTATTAAATACGCAACTTCGAATGAAAATTGATATACCTCTTTTCTATTAAGCCATCGATATACATACATATATGTATTTGTAAATACTAGTTTGGGTATAAATAGACCTCCCTAACTCAGCTCCGATTTATTTTATTTTTCGCCATTGATAGTACTTTTATCGGTGAAAATAATGACGTACAAATTTTTTAGCGCAATTAAATATTTTGGAAGTTATAGGGCTTTGAAAATCGAATTTCCCTAAGAAATTCGCATTAAAAAAATTTTTGTTATAAAAAAAGTTGAGTAAAAAGGAAGAATTACGTTAGCGAAGCCGCTTTTGGACATACCACAGAGTTAAAAGACCTTCCGCCCGGCCGAAGGCCGGCTATTAAAAAAAATATTTCCACAAAAAAAATATTTTTTTGCACTAAAAATTACAAAATATTTAAAAAAGTTGTCTTTATAAAACTTTTATATATATTTCTTTTTTTATTTTATTTTTATAAATGCGCCATTAAGAGCTTTTAATTGATACATTAATATTTGCAATCGGGTAAATAGTATAGGAAGTGAGTTAGGGAGTTAAATGAGTACCCTAGTTTGTTACGTAAAGGGATATATTAAATAGATTTTGTTCTAGGCTCTGCAACAAAATGTAATATTAGAAATTCTAATTTTAATTGAGTCTGACGAGTAAATTAAACTAAAAAATGTTTGTTCTAGGCTCTGCAAGAAAATGTAATATTAGAAATTCTAATTTTAATTGAGTCTGACGAGTAAATTAAACTAAAAAATTTTTGCATTGTATTGCAACATTAAATAAAAAAGTTTGGCAACTACTGATTTTTTGTCTGTGCTCTAGCGATAACAACTCTGTTTATTGCGCAGCTGTTTTTGACATTACATTAAGTAATAACAAAGTTAAATAGAAAAACTATACATTTTATTTAAAAAAAATATTTTATCAAATAAATATAATTAAAAAAAATCAGGTAAGTGTATAAAATTATTTGTACATAAATATCATTATTTAATAGCTCAAATTAAATGACAAAAAATAAAAACACTCCCAAGTGCATTAAAGCAACGCGTTAATGTCAAAATTATAAGAATGATATAAACAAAACAGAAAAGAAACCATAGACTCACACAATGTGGGGTCAGTCTTGAAAAGAACCTCTGTCAAAATGGCCATAATAAAGTAAAAGGAAGGGCAAAAAAAATTTGCTTTATTGAAATTTTGCGGTAGTTAAAAATTAATTAAAACAAATAAATGTGCAATGTCAACGAAGATAAAAAATGAAATATGAATTGGAAAAATAAAGTGTTAAATATCATAACAGCAGTACAGTAAATTATAAAAATATATTCAAATAACAACAACAACAGAGTGTAATTACGTAGCCAACATCTACAGAAATTAATAAGTAAATAGAACAAAGAGTAAAAAAAAGAAGTGTAATAGAATTTTTCATTTACTAAATTGCCTGTTGTTGTGGCATCAGCAACAACAGCAACTTGTGTACACATTGTGTTTGCTGCTATTGCGTACGAAAATTTTACGGCTTGACTAAAGAATTGTGCTGCTAGCAGTGTCTGGTAGTATTGTCTGCGTGTCGGCTTAGCCAGCTAGGTTAGTAAACAATGGAAACAAGGGCCAATAGTGGTGGCAATGGCTCCTTAACATTGGAAATGAGCAACAGTAATAGTATTGGCGGTAGTACGTCCAGTTTAAATTCCAAAGAGTTACGTCAACAAAAAGAAGATGTTACCTTGTATTTTAAGAAAATTGCCAGCGCCCTATTCTATGGGCTATCATCGTTTATGATAACCGTAGTTAATAAGACCGTATTAACATCCTACAGGTTTCCCTCTTTTCTTTTCCTAAGCCTGGGTCAGCTAACAGCTAGCATAATAGTATTAAGCATGGGCAAACGCCTAAAACTAGTCAACTATCCACCACTGCAACGCAATACATTTAAGAAAATATTTCCTTTGCCCCTGATATTTTTGGGTAATATGATGTTTGGTTTGGGCGGTACACAAGCCCTAAGTTTGCCCATGTTTGCCGCCTTGCGCCGGTTTTCCATATTAATGACTATGTTACTGGAATTAAAAATATTGGGTGTACGACCTTCGGTTGCAGTACAAGTTAGTGTGTATGGCATGATTAGTGGTGCCCTTTTAGCGGCCTCCGACGATTTGTCTTTCAATATGCAGGGCTATACATTTGTTATGATTACAAATGCTCTAACTGCTGCCAATGGTGTATTTGTGAAGAAGAAATTGGATACTTCGGAAATTGGCAAATACGGCTTAATGTTTTACAATTCTCTATTCATGTTTACACCAGCCCTGCTGATCACTTATCTTACAGGGGACTTGGATCAATCGCTGGCTTTCAACAATTGGCACAATCCCTATTTTATGGTACAGTTCCTACTCAGCTGTTTTATGGGTTTTATACTATCTTACAGTACAATTCTCTGTACACAGTACAATTCAGCATTGACAACCACCATTGTAGGCTGTTTGAAAAATATATGTGTCACTTATTTGGGCATGTTTATTGGTGGTGATTATATATTCTCCTGGTTAAATTGCATTGGTATCAATATAAGCGTATTTGCCAGCCTTTTGTATACATATGTAACATTTAGACGGAAGCAAGCACCCGATAAGGAACTACTGATACCAACAACAAATAAAAGTGAAGCTGTTTAGTTTAAGATTAGTAATTGTCGTTGTATTAAATAATTTCTTTTAAAACTACATACACATATTTAATTTTTGTCGCCAAACACCAAAAACCACAACATCCAGCACTAACATTATCTTCAAAAGATGTTAAGCAAAGAAGTATGTATGTGTGTTTTTTTAGTTAATATAATAATTATATAAAGTAGATTATTTATAGTATGTGTAAGTATTTTATAAATTTAATCTATGAATTTCTATTTTTGCTCTAATGCGGCATTTGAAAATATAAAGTTTTCTAAATTATTTTTTGTTAATTGTGTACAGATCTAATTGTATGTATATTTTTTAAAAATGCCATAGTAAAGAAATAATAATAAAAAACATGTAACAAATGTATGTAATTTAATATTAAAAAAAAAAAAAAAAAATGCTGTGTTTTAATTTGTTTTGTAAAATGTCTATTTGTGTTAGGGTATTCATTTTATTCGACTTTTTCCTTATTTGATTAATCAAATAACTCGAAAATCCAGTTTTTAAATTACTCGAATAATCATATAAATGTTTTAAATTATTCGAGTAAATTAACGACTCATAAATTAAAAAAAAATTGTTATTGTTTCCTATATATTTTGTCGAACGAATTTATATAGTAATAAAAATATGAACAAAAAATGCTAAAATCTTTAAAAATTTTATATGAACAACTTTAAAAGATTTTAAGCAGATAGAATCTGATGGAATAGTGATTAAACTATTAAAATTATATAAAACGAAACAAAAAATCGACGTAAATGCCGCCCCTTTGATGTAACCCTAAAAAAATTATTTTTTTTTTTAATGGTTTCGTTAAGCAGATTTTTAGCATTTTACATAGTCTGGGAGCTTCAGAAAGTTCTGTAAAAAGAAAAAATGCTTAGAAAATTACACATAAATCCACCTATTTCCGCTCCCTGATAGAAATTTTAAAATAGGACGAACATTTTCTGGAAAAAAAAAGTTCAAAAAGCTCTGGAAAGAGAAAAAAATGGTTAGCAAATTATATATGTATATAGAAGATATAGGAAACAATAACAAATATATTTGTTGTTTTCCATATAAATTGTCGAAATAAAGTTTTTGTTCAACATCGTGAACACTTAATTTAGAAGAAAGTCTTAAATAACTCTTTTGAAATAGTTTTTCCAAAAATAATATATAAATAAATTATTTGAACATTTGTCTTTTAGGCAAGTCAAAATTGTAATTTAAATATAAGAACACTTACCTGTTCCGGTGTTCTTTTATTTCAAATTTGTCTGTCTCAAAGTCATTATACTGTAAATATAGACAAAGACTCCAGACTTTGTGGGAACCTGGTGGTAGTTAACATTTAATTTTAAATATTAGGCCCTGTGTCAAAGTTTGTCAAATGCTTTCCCTGTCATCTAAAAAATTGCTGAACAATACTTCTTTAATTCGAAATATTTCCTTATCTATGTGGTAAGACGAAAATAGAACTGGTGATCTGGTGCGATATCGTTCATGAATTGTATAATATTCTTTTGAAATACTTATCCGATCAGTTTCGACTAGCAAGAACTTAGGCTAAAATGTCTATAAAAAGATGATATAGAATAATATTTTCCTAGGTTTGGCATTTCTAGTTTTATGAACACGTTAAACATTATTGAAAGCACGATTAAAACAAGTTATGAAAAGAAATCTTGAAAATGTTTTAACTCGAATTATTCAATTAATCGGCATAATTTACTCAGTTTTTTTTTTTTTTTTTTTTTTTTTGCTAATTCTACATTTCAATTTAATCAAACAATTATTTGATTTAAATTTGTCGATTAATCGAACAAACAATATTCAAGTGAATACCCTATGATGTATACATATGTATAGTACATAGATTTTTGTGCTAAAAATTTATTGTTAACATAAAAAAAAAAAATACAAAAAAAAAAAAAAAAATTCAACTGGAAAAATTATGAATGAATTCAATAGAAATTTTTTTAATAGACAATATTATAAAACAACTAAATAACATGTGCTCTGGAAAATAAAAAAAAAAAAATGTTTATCAATAAATTGTTTATATAATGAGATTTTTGTCTGATATTTACCACTAATTTGTACCATTTTGTGTATTTTATTCAGGGATCGTAACGATTATGTGTTTTATAATAAAAATCATGATTTAATGATTATTTTTTGCCTTTTTTTTTTTTTTTTTTCTTAAAAAATAACTTTTATTTTTTATTTTCTGCTCAAAATATAACACATTTTATTAAAAAAATTCAAATTATTTAAAATTTGTATTTTTTACGAGTATATATCTGTGGCCAAAAGGAAAAATTACATAACTTGAGTTATGTTGTTTTTCGTTTTTTTAATTTTTAGAGTTGTTGTATTCTATTACATATTGTGTACATTTTTTAGAGAAATCTGACCATTACTTTAGGAGATAGTAGTCTGAAAAACGACATAATTCGGTTGATGTTCCTTTTTTCGAAATGAAAAAAATGTATAAATTAACATATCGTCCCTGCGCTGACTAAATTACCTATGTAAAAACTTTGAAATTTTTTTTTATTGGTGCATTTAGAACCCCTACTGGTCATACATACAACCACCAAAGCATTTGCCGATATTTTAACTGGTTTAGGATTTACAAAATAATCTAGTTAATACTATGTATAACATAATACTAATATTAGAAAGAATTTTTGTTTTATCTTTTTGGAAAAATTTTCTGAGTTCATTAACAAATTACTTTTTAGTAGCATGTTCCAATCATCTTAGGAAGTTGAAACTTACCCAATATATTACTAATAATACCTTCTTCAACAGTTCAAACTTAAATTTAAATAAACTTAAGAACTTACAAAAAGATAAGCAAAAATGTATCTTAAAAAAAATTGCGCCACAAAATTACCTATGTAACGTTTTCGTTGATTTTCTCCAAAATACGCCAAAAATTTCGTTCTTTTTCATAATCTTAAAAAAAATTGCTCCACAAAATTACCTATGTAACGTTTTCGTTGATTTTCTCCAAAATACGCTTTTTCTTTTTCATAATGCACATAATTTGTGTTATTAAGCCTATTCATAAACGATAAAATTTAGTAAAAATTTTGCGAAGTAACGAAAAAACTGCAAAATTAAAAAGTTTTTTTAGCTTTCCTGAAAAGTTATTGAAAATTACATAGGTAATTCAGTCAGCGCAGGGTCAATATGCTATTTTTCCATAATTAATAAATTAAAATTCTGATGGAATTTGATATACTTATTTAAAATATGTTATTTTTCAAGACAAAAATTTTATTTCTTTAATATTTTAGAAATAGAATAAGTACATAACATATTGATAATATATTTTAAAATTCCGTTTTGGAAAAAAATTTATAACTTGAGATATTATTTAAACAAAATTAAATTTTATAAAAGGAAAAACAACACCATTACTTTATTGCTATATTATTCGATAACCAGTATACACATCGGTTCCAAAAATATATCAAATATTTTTTATACGAATTGCGGATATATTTACACGGAAGGTAATTTAAAATTGTATACCTATGACCTTTAATTTCAAATTTAAACCTTAAAAACGCTATATATTATTTTAATTTACTTTAACAAATAAAGCTTTTACTAAAGTATCAGAAGACATATTATATCTCAAGTCCCTCAAAACGCTGAAACGCGCTATTTACGATAATTTGCGTAGCTTGTACAATATGTAACACTTTTTCCATCTTATATAAATGAGTATAGGCATATTTTTTGCTCTCTTAATACGTCATAATAATAAAAAACTAAAATAATCATAATATTTACGAAAAAATAATATTTTGAGCAAAAAATAAAAATCTAAAATAATTGTTATTCATTGATTTTTTATAAAAATCAAAAAATAAAAGTATTGCATAATTCGAAAGCGCGTCCAAAAAAGTAATAAAAGTGTTCCATATTTCTAAAATTTTTGGATCATTTTGATTTTTTTTTTTTTTTTTTTGGTTAAAAAATTTTTAATAATCGTTATTTACGGTCCCTGATTATATTTATTAATATTATTATTTTTTTTTTCATATGACTTCCAATTTAATTAAAATTTATACCAAAAATAATATTTTGTCTTAATTGTGAATTTTGTCTTGAGTTTTCAATATTTAAGTATTGATTTGAATTTAAATTTTAAGATTTGTCCCAAATATCTTGGCGCCCAATAAATCTACAAACAAAAGTAGGAAAATAATAAAAATTCTAAAATTTGTAATTTACGATATTTTTAATCTTTTTCAAAATCAAGATCTTCAATTTTAACGCACAGTAGTCATTTGGATGGTTATAAAATAATTTTACTGGAAACTTAGGTCATTTTCTAAAACTTTCCTATACATTACTTTTCGATCGGACCAGCAGTTTAGAAGATAAATATTTATTACCATTTTTTTCCGATTGGCCCCATTGAGACTCGTTTTACTAAATATTGTATTAACAGAAACAATACCTATTCTTCCTTAGCAATTGATACAGCTGTATTTAGTTAACAAAATAATATTTATTTTTTATATAAACACAATTATTTAATTTCATATATGCGCAGCAAAAAAAAATAGGAAGTACTTCTGAAAAGTAAACATTTTCACCATTTAGAAAGTTGAACCAAGTGCACACTTTGTAACTTATGTTGTATCTTATTAACTATAAAAAAAAAGTATTTAATGCACATAAAAAATTCTCTTAAAATCGTAAAATACATATCATACATACATATAACCTTAAAATTAAAAAATATTCGTTTAAAATATTTTTATCTGCAATTGCTAAAATGTATTTTCTTTTTGCACTTAAAAATAATTAAAGATAATACATAGTATTACAAAATTTATATCAATTTATAAAATGAAAATAATTAGGAAATAAGATTAGAAAAACAGTAAAAAAAAATTTCGCTAAATATGATATTTTTATTTTAACTGTAAAATTATGCATATACATAATATATAAAAATAAAATGTCCAAAAATATGTCATTTAATTTGCTAAAATATGCTGTAGAAATAATGATTTTCTATGAAAATGAGGTAAAATATGTTGCTAAGCTTTAAATATGCAAAAATATACTGTTATGACTAGGGCAAGTTTTTCAAGCTTTTCGCTTGGAAAGTAAGCATTTGCATATTTCAAAAGAATTTAACAAAAAATGCTTATATTTTAAATCTTTGCATAAATTTGCATATAATGGATACAAAAGTTAGTTTTCTTAACTAAAACACAATTTTTTGGTGATTTTTTGGAGTTCAATCAAATGATTTCTAAAATTTTTTTTGTTAGTATTTTGAGTACATTGTAAATATTGTAAAGAAAAAAATTCGGAAGCTTCAAATATGATACTTAAAATTAAGATAGTTATATTTTTATAAACATCGAAATCTATTAGAGATTAAAAGTTAAAAATGCATATTTGTGCATATTTTCTACACATTAATATATAAGAATGCATAAATTCGTTGGTTTTTATATACATATTCATGCTATTTTTGCATATTTCTGTGCATATTATACCATTTTTTCGTGCTTTTTCAAGCGCATATTTCAATTTTTTTTGTGCATATAATTCTTAAAATTATCTGAACTGAACTAATTTGTAAATGTTCAGTTCATTTGGAGCGCAGGAAAAAACATGATTTTGCTTACTTTTCGTTGCCCATGTTATTAACAACATGCTGTTACAAAATAGCACTTTTTATTTTTACTCGGAAAATTATATTATGTCCAAAAACAGTTTTTTGCGAATAACTCAACATTTTGAGGGTTTATTGCAATTTTTTTTAACTTATTTATGAGGTTCTCAAGAAGGCCTATAACGTACACTATGTCATTTCTCGTGTAATTTCTGGCTCGAACTGTGGCCCCAAAACACTAAACGAAAAATGGCCCCAAAAATTTCATGGGATACAATAACACGCAATTTTGGGGTAATATTTCTTCGTTCCCACTTTTTTAAGTGGGATAACACTCCCACTTAAAATTATTTTATTACTTTAATGATGCCACTAAGACAATTCACATAAAATGTCGACGTATATAAGGAATAGAAAATATTGTGTAATATAAAATTTAATCTCTTTTCGCTCACTTTTATTAGCTCTGTCATCAAAATTTGTATGAAATTTGAAATATGCTTACTAAGAAGCAAAGGGTAGCTTCTTAGTGTTATCCCACTTTTTTAAGTTGGATAACACTCCCACTTAAAAAAGTAGGAGTGTTATCCAGTCAGTACTGTCTTCAAGGATATACATATGTGCCATATTCCATTTTAATCGGTCAAATAAAGTAAACAATATTATGACAAAGATGGACGTAAAAAAGAGTGGCATCCAACAAAAATATATTATAATAATGCTGGTAGTCTATAACACAACAACAATATACAATTACTTTTGAATTAAATAATTTAAATAATTTTTATTTCTTATTATGTATATTGAAAAAGTGACTCCGAAAAATTTAAATTTCAAAAGGCCATAAAACCGAAATTCGAACTTTTTTTAAAAACTTTTGTGGGCTTTGCGTTGGAATTATTGAAGTAATTTTGTCTAGTTGCAATGTTTTGACTTCAACAGCAGTGAATAAAAACAACATTCTTCCAATAACAACCATCATTCCCTTTGAAGCACTTTTTCAGCAGTAAGTGACAATGACAACACTGTGTTAAAATTTTGAAGCTGTAATATATCAGACTAATTAACAATTAACAAATTAGCAAGTTAAAAGATATTATCTGATGGAATAATGAAAAATAGATGTTATTTAAAAAATTGGATTTCATTTTATTATAGTTCTTTTAGTCATATCTTTTATTATATTATAAACAACAGTTGGCGAAAGCCATTGTAGTAGAAGATTTTTTATTAAATGTAAAAATTATAATTTAAAACGAACATATTTATCAAATGTACTATATATTATTTTTGTATGTTAACATGTGTATTCACAGCTATATTTATACATGTGTATATGTATATAGTAAAAAATAGTTATTTTTTATCAGTTAATTATTTATTACATCCCAGCAAAAAAAATATTCTTAATTGTGAGAAAAGGAAAAAATATAAAAAAGTTACATTCTATCTAGTCCTACCAGCCTTAAAAGGGTTATTAGAAAGAGACCTTTATATGGAAACTATAGTAAAATATCAAACGATCCTGTTTAAAGTTTTAACACAATAATGATCAACGTGGTTCCAACAATTTATTTTACAATTTAAATTATTGATATACATTTTCAATTGACCTAAATTTTTAAGAGATAAAAAAGCTTTGTCCATGCGCACTCTATACTATACATATTATCGTACAAATCTTATTTTTAAATAGTTTTTGGAATTGAAAAGTAAAGATAATAAAATTTTGTACCAAATAATATGGGAAACATTCAAACCGGTTGTTTGTTTCATCATTTTAGCAAGAATAGTTATTTATAAAATTTTATTGCCTTCAAGGTAAAAAAATTTCTTTGATTGTTAAAAAAACACACCAACAATTAATAGCTCCATCAATTTGAGAACATAATATGTATATGAAATACACTGAAAAATAAAACAGGAAATAGTTAAGACCGAAAAAAAAATCAAGCAAAGAAGTTTTTTCATTTTAGTACTGATCATGGACAACTATTTTCTTAAAAAATATCAAAACAAAAAGGGCATCAAAATAATTCCCACAAGATCCAAAGAAATCTGATAAATATTAAATTTTAAATAAGGTCTTACAATAAAGTCCTTAATAGAAAAGAAACAAAAAAAAAAGTACATAACTTTATATGTATACATAATAATAATTACCTTTGCACATTTTTTAATTTTTATTAAAATTTGTTAAAGTGTTTTGTTCTTAGCGTACTATTTATTACTATGTTGTTTATTTACTTTTTTTTGTTTAAAAAGTCATTGAATTGTTTTTATATAAAAAAAAAACAAAAAAATGTTTAGTCATCAAACTATACTTGAATTTTTGTTTGGTTTTATATTATTGTTAAAATATTGTACAAAACTAGTAAGTAGTACCCATACATATAAAATTATTTAACTTTTCTTGAATTCATCATTAACTTATGTTTTTTATTGGAGACGGACAGGTGTTCAGAATTTTGCGTGAGGTTTATAATTTAAATAACTTGATTTGTGAATTAGTGTAACCCAGAAAAAAAAAAGCAGAACATATTTTTAAATACGATTATGAGTTTTATAATAAAAATCATGATATAATTATTTTTTTTACTTTTTGAGCAAAAAATAACTTATTTTGATTTTTACTTTTTGCTCAAAATATAATAATTAAATTTTATAAAAAAAAATTAAGTTATTTAAAATTTTGATTTTTTCGAGTATATATATTAGGGTGGGTCAATTCTTTTTGTAGATAGGCGTATAGCAAAAATGTAATCTACAATAAATTCTAAGAAAACTTGTCTAAGAAACTATGGGTCTAAAATCAAAACTTAGCTCCCGCCGAGAGACATGAAAATTGGGGAAAATCGTTAAATTTCTTGATATAATAGCTGCTATCTCGAAAACTACTCAAGATACAGATCCGAATTAGGTTTCAAATAATTGGTAATGAGAGCACCTTCAAAATGGCATTCCACATTTTTTTATAAATAAAGGTTAAAGTCATACCTTAAGTCTTGGAAAGCTATATCACGAACGCTATTTTCAAAATTTTGCCAAAATTCGTATGTTAATACAGATTTTCTATACCACTTAAGATTTTAGAATAGAGACTTGCTTGGTTGCTGAGATATTTGAAAACATAGTTGCAAGCATGATATAAGAACTGAAGGTAGAATCATTTGGGAGAGTTGTCTGTAGTTACATTATGGTTGCAAGTAAATAAAACATTGTATTTATTTTATTTTTTCTTTAATAATATTTATTTTTTCTTTAAGACTTTTTTTACCAAAATACACTTTTCTAAATGTTTTTTGCTGAATTGAATTGACCCACCATAATATTATGTTTGGATTTAGTGATAACATGTTGTTTTCCATTAAATCTAAGAAATTTTTTTGAAAAATCTTAAAGTAAAATCTTCATGTCTCTCGGCGGGAGCTAGGTTTTCATTTTAGACCCATACTTTCTTTGGGTAATTTCCTTAGAATTTTATGTAGATTTCGATTTCTATACGCCTGTTACGTTTTTTCTCACTCGAACAAATTGACCCACCCTAATAAATATATATAAAAAATATCATATTTACATTTAATAAATGTATATTATTTTAATTTACTTAAACAAATAAAGCTTTTACTAAAGTATCAGAATAACATATTATATCTGAATTTCCTCAAAATCAATTTTAACGCAAACCGTGGATAAAAATGAACTTAATATGGGAAAAATTTTAAAATTGATCTTCAGTTCCCTACCAGCGATTGAAAGTCACGGATCTAGAACATTTCGTTCAAAAAAAGTATTGAGTTTTATCTTGAAATGGGTATAAAAAAATTCGTAAGTTTTAGCCAATTATAAAAATATATTTTAAAATTTTCGCAAAAATTTTGGTCCGTAAACCATCATTTTAGTACATCATGCAAACAAAAATGTTCGATATTTTTCACTTTCATTTTTGTTTATTTTTGTAGTCGCGGATTTTAACATAAGTGTTCAATTCTTCTAATGTAGACATAAACACTTGTAAAAAGGACCAGCATGGATTTAATTAACGTGCAATTAACCGGTGTAAAATTGTGTTGTGCAAATTTTAAAAAGTTATAAAATTTTGCAGTTTTTTCACTGGGGATTTTACGCCGTTTCGGATATTTCAAAATTCAAAACAGAGCCCAATAGCTCTTGAAATTATGCATCATTAATCTAAAAATCTCGTTAATGTGCCCTCAACAGAAATGTTGTTAAAGGTACCCAAACTTGGAGAGAAAAAGTGGTGAATGGTTCCACAAGGTGCCTTTTTCGCGAGGCACACTCGCAACGTTATTTCAGTGAAGCTAGAGTATGGCGCTGTCAAAGGTTTCCAAATGACATTTAAAAATCATTGTGGCGTTTTAAAATATTAATTTGCTAAACGTGTATAGATAGCTATTTTAAAGAATTCAGTAATTTTGCATATTTTTATATAGCGGATGTTGGTGTTATAAGTCAATTTTAAACTGAAATAAGTTCCGTGTAAAATTTTACTTACGCAGAAAATATAATTTCACTAAAAATATTCATCAACGCGATGTTTTTAATTTAACATTAATCGTCGAAACACATCCAAGGCGCTAATAAAATTTGGCGATGATATATGTATGTCAATCTGTAGATACTTTAATACCATATATCAAAATCAATATGGCTTTCGAAAAAAGTACAATTTTTCATTTAATGCAACTTAAGAGATTTGACTAAGTGGAATTAAAAAATGTATATAAATGACATTGTTTTATGACTTATTTAAAAAAATTATGAATTTTGCAATAAATGGATGAATATAAACAACACTACATCACTAAAAACCGAATTTCGCAAATTGTATAAGAAGGTTTATTAATTATAAAATCGCTAATATATCCACGCATACTTATCGCGATATTTTTAATTTCTATTTTAGATACAGCATTGTAGAGTACATAAATGCAATAATTTTTGATTTAGGACTATAAATAGAGTTTTATTTTATTTATTTATTTATTTATTTTTATTTTATTTATTCATTAATAATCAAAATAGTAATTATACGAGTAAGATAAATCATATAATATAACATAACATAAAGTATAAAATTCAAAAAATACCTTAAATATAAATTATACAAAATGTTTATACAGCAATAAATTATACTTTAACCAACTCCTTGAATGCACGACTTTTATAGAACCTAATAGATTTTGGCAATTTTTTAATAAATTTTTATCTTAAACCGCCATAACATTGATGCCGTTCGGTAAAAGTCATTCACGCGAACAGATCTGTGTTCCACTAGAGCCAAAGAATATTGATACTTAATATCGTTGATGTGCCATTTAAAAATTTTCAAAATTTTTTTGAACATCAAAAGTAAACGATTTTGAAGAATTTCCCATATATTCCAAATATTGTATGTAATGATTAATTCAACATTTTAAAATGTTTTTTTTTTTTTCTTTTTTCAAAATTTCGTCTGATTACCTTAAAGTTGGATTTTAAATAGCCGATTCTTAATACAAAAATAAATTAAGTATTAAAAAGAATGCCATTTCAAGACCACAATATATATAATCTTTATTAAAACAGCATTTTTATTAAATAAACAATTTTTATAAAACTCTATAATAACAATATATTTTTAGCTTAATAATTACATTTATAATGTTAAAAAATATCTGTAAAAGAACATTACTCCTCGCTGCACCGCAACGCTATACAAAACATGTTGCAACAATTGCAACTTCTCATGCTACAGAGGAAATAAATGCAAATGATAATGATTATACAAATGAGTCAATGCAACAGCAGTGGGATGATTTTACCAAAGAGTTTATGCAAAATCGTATTGAAATGACACCATTTCAAAAGGTTCTTTTAGCTGCTGGTTCATCAATAGCAGCTTTAGTGGATCCCAGAAGGTAAATTATTTAGAACAAATGTAAAGTTTAGAAACTTTTTTAAAAAATTCCTTAAAATAGACACGATATGATTGCTTGTTTAGGTGAGACGACCGGCGAACAAGCATTACAAAATATTTTGCACACAATGAAATCTAGCGATGAAGGTCAACGTATATTGCAACATAAACCACGTTTAAACACACGTACAGTTAATATTGAAAGATTACGTCAACTACCAGAAAATACATTTGGACGTGCTTATGTTAAGTTTTTGGATGATAATGTAAGTAGAAAAATATCAAAAATATGACAATTTATTAAAAAAAAAAAAAATATTTAGAAAGTAACTCCAGATTCTCGCATGGAAGTTCGTTTTATGGAGGACCCCGAATTGGCATATATAATGACCAGATATCGTGAATGTCATGATTTGGTTCATACTATACTCGATATGCCCACAAATATGTTAGGCGAGGTGGCTGTCAAATGGTTTGAGGCCTTAAATAATGGTTTACCAATGTGTTATGGTGGTGCAATTTTCGGGGCCATGCGTTTGAGACCAAAGTAAGTGATTAATAAAATTAATAATTAATATTTAACAAATTTAGTTATTATTTACTTATGTAAAATTCAAGGTCATAATAATTGCTTTCTCTTTGTAGGCAACGGAAACGTTATGTATCCGAATATTTGCCTTGGGCCATTAGAAATGGTAAACATGCTAAACCTTTAATGCCTGTATACTGGGAGGAACGCTGGGAGCAAAATGTAGATGAAATTAGAAAAGAACTGCATATTACCAAACTTTATCAAAACTAAAAAATATAACGGTTATACATAGATCATAACAACTCTGTTATTTCCACTGATCATATTTCATCAAGCAGTTGGCAACACTTGTGATGATGTAGTCATTTTGACATTTACAATTTTAAAGTTCTCTGGCTCTCAGCAAAAAAAAAAAGTTAGAATTCTACTTTAATTTATTTCTCTTGTTTTAGTAATTTTCTGTTTTGTTTGCATTTTTAATTAAATATTTTAATTTTTATTAATAAATAAAGTTGTTTAAAAAATAAAATAAAGTTGCAGTAAATTAAAAATAATTATAAGAAAAATGGAAAAATTTAATGGTTTTAGTCAAGATGAAATAAATCGAGTTTCCGGCAATAAACATAAAAAACTTACAGCCGTGGAAACTAGTGAGTACACACAAACAAGTATTTAATTTAATTTTTCTTATTTTAACAAAAAAAATGAGATAAAGTTGACAAATTAGAATACAACAACTTGTAGTTAGACTTAAATGTTATGTATGTGTTTTAAATCTCTACTTGTGTGTGTTTTTGTTTATGGTAGTGAAACCAGCTAAATTTGGTGGACACGGTGGCATCAGACGTATGCCAGAGAGAAACGATTATTTACGCCAACAAAAAATGTCTCAAATAAAACCAAACATTAATTTAGAAAATAATAACAATGATAAAATGGCCGATAAACTTAAAAAGATACAACAATCAAATGATTCCATGGAAGATATAAATCTTGATCGCAGTATGTCAAAATCTATAGAAGAAGCTCTCTTCTATCAACCATTTGCAAGTGGTCATCAACAACAAAAGCAGCAAAAACAAATGGTAGTTGAGAAACGTTTGCAAGGTCATGAAGAGCCACAAAGAATAAATGCTATGGATACACATTCTACTATACAATCATCTAATGAAGATTCTTCGATCTTAAAATTAAACAATGAAATGGATAGTCAAATATCTTCTACAACTGGTACAAATAGTTTGGATGATTCTTCAATATTACCTTCTTCACCAGCTACTAGCAATGAAAAGGTTCATCCTTCTGCTTTCTCTGCTCCTAGTTCATTGAATGTTCAGTCTCCATTTAAGGGTATTTCTTTAAAAGATTTTGAATCACATCGCAAAATGATCGAAGAACAAAATCGTCAAAAGAAGGAAATGTTGCATAAAGCCATCGAACAGCAGTAAGTATAATAAATATTTTGTTATGTCCAGAATAACCTAAAATATGTTCCTCTTAACAATTAAAAAAATATAATATTTACATTTGTGCTAAACATGATTTTTAATAGGAATTGCTAACAAATATGTCTTTTTGCACTTAAAAATTTTAAAAACTAATATATTGTATAAAGAAATTACCAAAAAATTTAATGAATGTTTCAGTAAAAAGAAATTTTCTGTAATGGCAAATTATGTTAAAAATTGTTTTGGATGCATAATAAGCAAAATGTTCGTCTTAAGTGTAAAATGTACAAAATTGTGATCTTTTGTGTAATATATGCAATATTATGTAAATATGAAATTAAATTACTAAAATATGGTTTCCCTTGTTATCACTTTATAAATGTAAAATTATTGATAAAGGTCTGAAATTATTTTATCATATCTAAGGTATTAAGCTATGGTCACACTTTTGACCACATTTGATAACAACTACGTAATTGGTTTGCAAGAAGAAACTCAATATATAATATTATCAAGTGTATGTTCCTAGACGTAAAAGGAAAATTATCGAAAAAAATATTGGAATGCATTCGGCTGGTATAATATAAATTAACAGTCAGTCTATGCAATTTTCAATACTTAGATGATGTTATTGAAATAAAAACGTTTAAGTAGATTTTATCGATTTTTTTCACTTTTCAGACTTTTTCGATAATACTGGTCGACAAAAAGTTTTTTTTTTTTCGTACACCTTTAAAAAAAATATGTGGACTAGCATTCACAGTTAAGTTAGGATACCTATGCATACCTACAGTTAAGTGGACATACACTAGTGGGCAAAAAAACATTTTTTTTTTTTTGTCTTAAATAAAAAATAGGTGGATTAAATGGAATTTAACGTACTAAATAAGACTCAGCTTTTACTTTTTTTCTATCACGTATCGATTTCTTTTTATGAGCATGACTACTATGATCTCGCCTTTAGGCAGTCACACTTGTATAACTCGGAAACGGTTTGTCCTATTAAGATAAATTAAACTCCAATATGTAGCGACTTAAATGTTTTTGAGATAAATTTACATAATTTATTGTTAGTATTTGCGTAGTTATTCGGTAATAAGTACCGAAAAAATTCAAACATTTTTTTTTAAATGGTGAAAATTTTGGTCCATAACTCTGAAATTCTTGAGCGAATAAAATATATTGTTGACATACCTTGAAGACAATTTTCGTATGCATCTTTTTTTATTTATCATTTATCAAAATCGTGCAAACGGTTCTGGAGTTATAGTCTAAATTTGACAAACCATTCTCGAATTTTATAGTGTGACCGTTGAATAAGGTGATGTTATCAGTCATGCCCATAAAAAAAATCAGTATGTGATAGAAAAAAAGTGAAAGCTGATTCTTCTTTAACTCGTCAAAATCCACCTGTCCAAATAAAAAAAAAAATTTTTTTTGCCCCCCACTATATTTCTACTCAATTGTATGTAACATGGGTATTTTTACTTAACTGTGAATAAAATCAAGATTTATTCATCAATTTTGAATATACATGCCTTATTTTATTTGCAGCATTACCAGCTTTAAGATAAAGATGATAAACTGAATGTTTTTGATGTTTTCATTTATTAAAAGAAACTTTACTAAAATTTAGCACGAAAAAGATTTTTTTTTGGACACTTATTTCAAAATAACTTCGAAACTATTGAGCACATAAAAAAATGAAGTATGAGAGATTTAAAGATATTTTTAGTCCGCATCTTTTGTCAAATGTACACACCGTTCTTGAGTAATAAGAAAAACTAGATAATGGCCTTACTATGGGCGAAATATTAGACATGCCCATAAAAAAATCCAGACCAGATGGAAAAAACTGCAAGCAGATTCGTGTTCAGCACATCAAAATACATCAAGTCTAACTATTCGTTTATAGTGGAGGATTTTTTTGTCGACCAGTGTAATTTGACAACAAAAAGTGGATTTTTCTTGCCGATTTATAGAGAACCTAATTGTTAATTTACTTGTTTGGTTACTTTCAATTTGGTTAGCTATTTCTATTAATTGCTAATGTATGAGAAAGCAAATATGAAAGAGTATAATGAATCAAATTTTGAAAATATTACTAGTTTTGATATAAATGAAAAGAAAACATAAAATTTTATTATACGATATATTATTTGTTTTTTTGCCAACCCTTTTTTAAGCAACTTAGGTGGGAGTGTTTTGCTACATTTACTCTTATCGGACGCGTCGCCAGTTGGCGGATCGGGGGGATTGGTTGTAAGGCACATGATATACACACTCTACTGAATGGTGCATTCTGGCCCGTCGCATGAGGGTATATATCATGGGTATTATCTCCAATCTTAGGGCTTTTACAGCTTCTCGCGGACCAAATAAATGTAGCGCACTTTAAGGTCAAGGTGGTATGCAGCAGTGCTGAGGACCTGAATGGTTAGTTGGTGCCTAAACAAACTAACAGCTAACAGCTCCCTTTTTTTATTTTGTTATTAATTTTTTCTTTTCTAGCCCGATGAAAGTGAAATTTTGTTCAAAATTCCACCATGTTCGTCTAATACGCGACGTAAGGTGGAACTCTCAATTAACTGCCTGTTTTTCTATGTCGAACGAAAAATTCATTTCGTATAAATGTAAAAACAAAAATTTTAATTTATTTGTTTTTCGTTCGACATAGAGAAAAAAAATTCATTTCATTTAAGCAAAATTTTTCTTTTGAAATATGTAAAAAAAATAAAAAATTTGATAAAAAAGTAAAATAATCGGAAAACCAAAAATATTTCATACTTAATTTAAAGTCTAGATGTATTGAGATAATTCTAAAATTTTTCCACACATTATCTTAGAATGTATTGGGAATATATTTTTAAACCAATGTTTACTCCTATATTTTTGAAATTTTTTTCGTAAAACCATGTCAAGGTAAAAAAAATCGAAAATTCAAAATTCAAGCGCATATATTTTTTAACCATAAGAGATATCAGTTATGCTCTCCATACATTTCAGTTCATTCGTCCCACTGTATGTCCGTCTTACCACTAAATCTTTTGAAATTTAATCGTTTTACAACTACGTGAGTTTGGAATGTAAATAATTTCCGTAATTTAACAACCATAAGTCTTATATGTAAAAATTTTTAAATATTTATAAATTATTTTTCATTATTTTAGTTCTCAAAAAACTGCCGCTGAAGCTCGTAAAATTGAAGAAATTAAAGCCGAACTAGCCAAATTAGATAATGATCTTGCCGTTGATGTAGCACTGCTAAGAAAGCAAATCGATAATGCCTGTATACATTTTGCCACTGTTGAGTAAGTATTTATTATTTTTAAATATAAAATTAAATAAATTTTAAATTAAATTTTATTTTTATTATATTACAGAAAAAACTACATGAAAATAGAGTCTCAATTTCTTAAAGCCAAAATAGATTTACATAATGCTGCCGAAAAAAAAGAATTACTAACCGAACACTTATGTACTGTTATTGCCCACAATGAAGATCGTAAAGCTCAGAAATTAACCGAACTTATGGAAAAAGTTGGCTTAACTACAAATGGAGATTATGAACCACCAACCTCTACATCAAAATGAGCATTTGAGAAGAGATGTATTTAAGTTCAGTATAATTTTTAACCAAAATCGTTTTGAAAACAATTTATTTACGAACTTTGTGTTGTGCGAAAATGAACAAAATAATTTTCTAGATGATAATTAGTTAATGCCAATTTAAAGTTTGCATTAATTTCTATATTTTTATATAATTATTTTTATTTACAAATCTCTCTATTTTAAATTAATGTATGTTTAGTTCATAAAATATATTAGTATTTAAGCATATAGTTAATGTTAAATATTAATCTCTGTAACTATTTTAATAATAATTTGAATGTTGTACTTGTTTATAAATTTTGCAATTGTATATTAAATACGTTTTTTTAAATTTGTAAATGTGTAGTTGTATTTATTTTTAAGTAATGATTTTATAAAAAAAAAATTATAAATTCAGTCAGCAAACTTGTGGAATATATTTCCATGCTGTTTTGAATTTTAAAATTGAAACATTAATATAATACTCGGTTTGAAGTTTTTTTCAATCAAATTCCAATTTTTTTATAACTTAAACCCTATTTACTTACATCGAAAATTATTGCACACATTCAAAAACATCCTTTGAATTTCTCCGCTTGCTTTTCTGCACTTTTTGGCTACAAATATAAAAGTTGCAGAGATTTTTAGCAGAAAAAACCTAAATGTAAATAAATAGGATTTTATAAAATATTTTCGAAATATACATTTTTTTGGTACAAATAAAAATGTTCGAACATATTCATGCAAAAACTATTAAATTTAGGAGTTTGAGAATATTCCAAAGAAAAAAAATTTAAATTTCTTATAATTTTTTTTTTTTTTTAATTTTTTAGAAAATTTCAGTTACTGTTTAAAATTTTAATATAATACTTGATTTAAAGTTACTAATCAGCTTTTTTCGATTTTTAAATAATCGAATTTTTAGAATTTTGTAAATTTATTCGGGCTCAAGTTTATTGAATAATTGTAGAAGAATACATTGTAAAAGTTTATTGGATACTCGGCAGAATGGAATCCATTTTCAAGTTGATTTTTTTTACTTTTGGAATAGTCGATTTTAGACATTTGGGCATAGTTTCCAAAAAATGGTAACACGACTTGAAATTAGCATTTTTAAAATTTAATTCACGTGGCAACACTCTTAGCTATTGATGAGAGAAAACAAAAAAATGACATTTACTATAAAAACAAAAACAAACTTGCAGCTTCTGCAAAGTTCCATTAAAAACGGCATGGATTTAATAGTAAAATTTATTTAAAATTGATTGATATATCCACAAATACTATAAATAAAATAAACAGCAGAAAAGAACTTTAGCAACATGGCTGGAAGAGGTAGAGGCAAAACAGGATCTCTAACACAAGAACAATTACAGACCTTGGGATGTGTGGGCAAGGATATGCCACAAGTACAAACGGCACCGCCACCAACGTACCCGCCCTTAATGTCCAAACCCGTTACGCTAGAGGTAAGCTAACGCAAAACATCACATCAAAAAGCTTTAAATTGTATTTTTTTAAGACAACAGCAGCACAAAGTTATCAGATATTGTGGAAAGAAGATTTTCTCAACCATATGAGAGACTCGCCCTATTTTCTTCAAACTTTAGAAAAAACCAAAATAAATAAATCGATTTTAAGCTATGGCCAAAAGACTGCGGTAAGTTTTGTAAAACTACTATGACCGTTTTTTTTTTTAACATGAGTAATTCATTTGCAGAATGACACAGAAACAAATAAGTTAAAGGCTAAAGCGGAATTCAATTGGTCTCTTATGCCCGCAGAACTACAAATGGCCAATAGAAAACGTAGGGCAGATGTAAAAGTCAAGGAAGTGAAAAAGATTAAGGCAGCTAACATTGAAGATCGCCTAAAGCAGCTTGAGGAAAAAGAACTCAATGAAGACGATAAGGAAGCGGCTAATAAAGCAAACTCTGACTCAGAACAAGAAATGGAAGAGGAAGAAGAGGTGGCTGATGATGAAATGGATGATGAAAATGATTATGGTAATAGTTACTTTGATAATGGTGAAGCCTACAATGAAGAAGATGACAACTTGGATGATGGTCCTGTTTATTAAAATAAAGGAAAATAAAAAACATAATTTTTATAAATGGTTTTATTTTGCTATCACTTTATTTTTAAACCATTTTTAAGCCTTAACTTAGAGGGGGACATTTAGCTTAAACACAGATATTTGCTAGCAAATTAATCCAAGGATTTGGGTGGGCTGAAGTTCAAGTCAATAATACCGGTAGATTTAACCTAGAAATATAAAAATTAAAGTTAATCGTTAAAAAAAACAATTATTTAAGTTAAATTTTATTCGAAAATTACCAAAGCAAGGGTGCCAACCAAAGCAGCAATGCCGGTCAAAAGAACAGCGTTGTACTTGGCATTTTGACGGCTGTGGTGTTCCTTCCAGTCACCTTGGGGTACGGGCATATCGTCCATGGTTACCTTAATGCCATGGCCATGGTAAGCGGCACGGGACATAGCACCAACTATAAGAAAAAAATTCACATATTGTTAATATGCTATTTTTACAATTTCTTAAAGATAACTTGAAAAATTTCACTTCCATAAATATATTTATAGTTATGTAATTTTAAAGGTTAGTAATGGAAGCAATTTATTTTTGTTAAAAAAAAAAACAATGAAACTTACCATTTTTCAACAAGAGACCTTGTTTAGCAATGTGTTTTACCAACATTTTCGTTTAGTTTTCTTAAGAACTGTTAAATAAAAATGAATTTAGTTCAGTTTTATTAAATATTTTTCTCAATTTCTTATTTTTCATCAACTTACGTGCTGTACGCCTGAAATGAAGAACAAAACTTGCAGCAGACCTGCGCCGAACGATTTTAACGGCGGCAGTAATTGACAATTACGTCTGACACATAGTTGCCAGATAAATTTGGTGAAAAATCGTAAAATTTTGAGAAATATCGTCAAAATCGTCAAAAACTCGTTAATATGAAAAATTAAGTTTTTTAGATGTTAATGAACATTTTCTATTAGGGTTTTATAGTTTCAACAAAAAGTCGACTTTTCGACTTTTCAATTATTAAATAGTCGATTTTCGACTTTTTTTTTAATTTTGAAATAATCGACTTTTCGACTTTTTCCGACTATTTTCGACTTTTTCCGATTATTTTCGACTTTTCGACTATTTTCGACTTTTTCCGACTATTTTCGACTTTTTTTGACTATTGACTATTTTTTGTTAATTGTCTAATAAAAACTTTAAAAATAAAAATGAATACAATGCAAACAAATATATTGATTGATTAACAAACAAATCTTTCCAATGAGAGTGCTAGTTACACACAAAAATATGTATTAAATACACGGTTTAATAGTATATAAATAAAAGCTAATAAGAAACTATTCATTTTAAATAGGATAATTTTTTAAACATTTTTCTACTTTCCGACTGTTTTCGACTTTTCGACTTTTTCCGACTATTTTCAACTTTTTCCGACATTTCGACTATTTTCGACTTTTTCCGACTATTTTCGACTTTTCGAAAATAGTCGGAAAAAGTTGAAAAGCCGGAAGAAGTTGAAATCCGACTATTTTCGACTTTTTTTGACTTTTCGACTATTTTCGACTTTTTCCGACTATTTTCGACTTTGTTCGACTTTTCGACTTTTGGCATCAAGAAAGTCGATTTATCGACAATTTTCAAATCAAAAAGTCGATTTTTCGACTTTTTACAACAAAAAGTAGATAGTTCGATTATTCGAAAGTAATTTCGATAAACCCTATTTTCTATGCTTTTTCTGACCCCTAGTCTACACGTAGACATTTTTGTGTCCGCAATTGTCAAATTCTATTTCTGAAATTCGTTATGACGATTTGAAGGCCAAATAAATCTTCTACAACAGCGGTCTAGTGTTCTCGACTGTTGGGGAGTAACTTAAAGATCAATAAGAAATCTATTGCGCAATCTATTTCGCAATAAATGTTTAAACACAAAGCTCAGCAATGATGTTTACCATAAGCTGTGCGTTCCCACGACAATTGGATCTTCGCTCCGGAACGACCCGAGCTCAGCTCGGCCAAAGATTGTCAACTCAGCGAAAGCTGTATCAACTGGAAGTTTTTTCCCCAGGGAGGAACTTCCGACATCAGCAGAACTGTTACAACAACAACAACCATAAGCTGTCAAATTTATTGTTCTATTTTTAAATTTATTATTATTATTTTTTTAACAAAACAAAAAAGTAAAATTAATTAATTTTGTTTTAAAAAGACAAAATATAAAAATGGAAAAAAAATAAATTTTTGTTACTCTACGTCTGTCTCCACGCAGATATTCCATCTTTCTCTTCAAAATGTTACGTGTGAACATAAGAAATCTATTGCGTAATCTATTTCGCAATAAATGTTTAAACACAAAGCTGAGCAAAAATATTTAACATAAGATTTTTTTTAACAAAACATATATTACGTTTATACGCACCATTTACTCTCAATTGAAAATATTGCGATAAGAAATTTTGCTGTATAAACAGTGAGTTATTACTATATTTGTAAGTTACGTACCGTCTATACTAGCCTTTTTCTTGTTCGCACAAGAACAAAATGTTGGCAGAACATTTTCTTCCTTTTGTTTTCAGTGGGCAGAACATTTGTCGAACAAATCATAATTTTTTGTTTGCCGTCAGTGTCGCTTCGATACTTTTACATGCAGCGCCTCTTCATCCGTATACAAAATGACGTTTGATGGCAGACATGGTTGTTCCAACAATTGTGCGAACAACGGTGTGCGAACTAGAACAAAACATGAACAACTTGGGTCCTCACTATCCAAATGCATGTGCGCACAACATTTTGTTCAATGTGCGAGCATGAAAAAGGCTCGTGTGGACCGCAAATAATATATATTACGTTTATACGTACCTCTATGTGAACATTTTGCCGTATAAACGGTAAGTTAATATTTTATTTGGGAGTTAGTAATTCACGAAAACTAATCATGATTAGTGAAATTATTTAAAATTATGATTAATCATAATTTGAAATAATTAAAATCTCTAATAACGTCGGCAGAAAACGATAACAAACTTTAATTTCCAACTTTAAAGGGTGGAGAAAACGTACATAAGAAATTAAATTTTTTTTTTGTCTTTTTAAATGAAATTTTAATTTTTTTTCTTCGTTTTTGTTTTTTATCTGTCTTTTTAAAACGAAATTAATTAATTTTCTATCTACTAAAATAAATAATTAACTGTTTATACGCAAATTGAACAAATAAATATATTTCCTTATTGGTCGTGCCAGAAGATGGGAAAAATATTGTCAAAATTTTATGTAGCCCTATGAGCTAGTGAAACTTTATTCACCTCATATACTTCAAAATTTTACTTTTCTATATACTTTGCTACCGTTTAGCACACACTCAGAATAGAAAAATTTGAAAGTTGTAAAATAAATGTTAAATTTAAATAATTTGAAATCGTTTGAAATTTTTAATATTTATTTTATAAAATTATAGTTTTTATCTTTAAAACAAATAATTATTAAAAATATATTAATTTTATTTTAAGTTTTGTGAAATTTTTTTTAACGATTTTGTCAAAATTTATCACGGAAAAAAGTTTTCATTTGGTACTGCAAAACTATACAATTTTTTCACCATAGGAAAATTAAAAGTTTCCACAGAACTTTGCTACCGCACACGCTCTTAGATCGAAAAATTTTAGTATTTAAAATAATTTAAATTTCTTTTTTTTTGTTGGCGAAATTAACACTTCTTACGCTGAAATACAAAAAACTTGCGGTATTACAAAAATTGCATAAATTACAAAAAATTTCCAAAATAAGAAAAAATATTTTTACTACAAAAATTGGTTTTAATGTGTGCCAAACGGTAGCAAAGTTCTGTGGAAAATTTAAATTTTCCTATTGTGAAAAAATTTTATAGTTTTGCTGTGCCAAATGAAAACTTTTTCCCGTGAAAAATTTGGACAAAATCGTTAAAATAATTTCAAAATTTTACTTTTTTACATACTTTGCTACCGTTTGGCACACACTCTTTAAAGCAAAACAAAAATTTGAAATTTTTTTTTAAACTAAAGAATTACAATATTTTATTAAAGTATAAAGGACTAGAATAGGCATTAAGGTTTTCAAAAACCTACAAAATTTTTTTATGGGCATGACCACGCAATAGCTTCAAAAGCTTTTCAATTTAACGTATTTTAACGTAACGTAAAAAACAACCTGTTGATAATCTTAAATTACAATGTTGCCAGCTCACTACCTAATATATACCAGAAATATGGTAGTATGTCATTGTAAAAACAGCTGACACTTTGACAATAGATTTGGCAGTTTGTTTTTTTCTCAATGATTTATCGCAATTTTTTGTTGGAGGCGTAAAAACAATAATTTTTTTTTTATTCAAAAATAAATATTTTCTTACAAATAAACATTTGAAAAATATTGAAAACTATAACACTTCAAAGAAAATGTTATCGGTTGGCTCTTTGGCCAATATTAAACATGTTCTTCAGAAGGAACTTTTTAATGGGTGCGGCGAACGATTACTATCAGTCGTGACGGTAACAAAAACATTTAAAAAGAAAAGGGCTTGCTATCTATGTGTTGCCACGACACCGCCACCGGTACCTCAAGTAACTGTGTGCCTGGTCAAACAGACGGAGCAGAAAGATGGCGATTACAAAAAGAAACGTATCTGGCAATTGGATGAAATAAAATGGCTTGACGGACGCAGTGAACAATTCGATATACATGAATTCGATGTACAGGTGGAAAAACTTTACAAATGGTATGCTCTTAATTTGCATGAACGTCAGAATTTTATAGCTGTTCTATACAAACAAATCCAAAAATATGCTCGAGGAGTTAAAGCAGAATTTCGTAATATTCCATCAGCTTGGCTTATGGATAAATCGCCGGAGAAGTTAATGGGTTTGGATGGTAGTGGTCGCGGTAGTATGCGTGGGTCTTCAGCTATGCGCGATGGTAACAGTCGTGAGGGTTTACGCAAAAATGGTGGAGAAACAGAAGACGAAGAAGAATTGGAATTAACGGAATATACAGCATTGACCGATAAGGAATCCAGTGAATTGTCAAAACTTTTTAATGAATGTGATTATGCAGTAAAAGATGCAGATTTGTTGATTGAAAAGTTGTCAAAAGAATTACATGATTTAGATGGTGTAAGTATAAGAAAAATATTTTTGAATATAAGTTGAGGAATTGAAAATATTGAAGCATATCTCGAAAACGACTTGTCTGATATAGAGACTATATAAAAAGATACAAGCCATGGATTTAGTGGCAAACAATTTTTAAGTCACCTTACTCGTTTAATCGTTAGTATAAATGTCAAATACTTCCAATAAAGTTGCACAAAAAGAAACAAAAATAAATACAAACGTTGTTAAAAAATTTATATTTGATTGTAACTGATAGTTAGCAAAAAGGACAACGTTTAAAAATTATTGTACTCAAAAGGAGTTAATGCAAAAGAAAATCTAATATTATAGTGCAACTTTCTTAATTTTACAAATAGCGATTTATCGCCAGAACTAGAGTCAATTCAGAAAAACTAGATTAGATGCTTAGTACTTATGAATAACGTGTATCCAAATTGATTGAGAAACCCCATGCCGCAGAAATTTTGTTTCATTTTGTAACTGATAACTTAAAGATAATTTGAATTGGCATCTATGAGTTCTCGAGTTATTTAAGTGTTACAGCCTAAAAAGGGGTATATATTAATCATGACCATAAAAAGTATACATAAGTACATGACAGGAAAAAATAAATCAGATAAATTTTAGGTATACATTTCAATCAAATGTGAATAAAATTAAGATTTGTGCATTTTAAAAGTAATTATCAATTGTCTGTTGTTAATTACTTTACTCAAATCTAACAATCAAGGCAAGCAAAAATATGTAAAACCATAGTTTTTTTTTATCTGTTTAGGAAGATTATAAGAATTTTGGCATCGACTTGTTGTAGCATAATATCACATTTATGCATATTTTAAGTTAAAAATCATATTTTGTCATGTTTTCATAGAAAATCTTTATTTTGAGCATATCTTAGCAATTTAAATGGAATATTTTGTGTTTTTTATACTTTGTAATTTCCTGATATAATGTATTAGTTTTGATGTTTCTAAGTGTAAAAAGAAAATATTTTTTAGCAATTGCTAATATGAATGAAGTTATTTTTAAAACTAATAGCAGATAATTAAGAATTTAGTTGGACAAAATAATATTCTAGGAGCATATTTTTTCTTTTCAAGGGCTTATTTAACGATTTTTAAAGGATTTTTTATAAGTATAAAACACTATTTTTTAGAGCATATTTTATACTATGTCTGTTCTAGAATTAGTCAGATTTACTTTATTAGTCAGAAAGTTTTTCTGAAAAATATCTAATTAGAGCCACATTTGAAAGTCTATATTAATATTTAAATAATTTTAACTTTTCATATCTGCATACATTCAGGCAAATATGCAATCTGTATTAGCTTCTGAAAAGCAAGTGATGATGCTAATGGAACACATCGATAAAGCTATTAGTGAAGCGGATAAATTTGAAGAACGTTTAGATTCATATGAGGAAATTTTGGGACATGTAAAAGAGACAATGGAAAAGATAGGTGGAAAAAATGCCATGATTAAAATTGCAAACAATAATAATATAAAGCTTAAAGAAGAATTAAGTCAAATTATTGTAAGTATTATTTATTTAAACCGATATTCTTCGCTAAACTCATTAGTCTGCCTCAGTCCCAGTTAGATTTTCCTGTTGCGTATCAAGAAATACTACAAGCACCTGATTTGACAACAGTTGAAGGTCGAAAAGCAGCCATAATAGCAGCACAAAGTTTACAACAAGCCTTAAATAGTGATATTGATCCCTCTCTGCAACGTCTGGTGGCAGTACGAGATCAAATGAAACGTTTTGAAAATTGGAAAAATAATTTCTTAACCCCTTTGGTGAAACATTTAAATTGTTTATTTATACATTTGTCAAATGAAATTGGAGGTAAACCGTTGACGAGTACAGAATTGGTGTTACCCAACCATTTGTCGGTACATCAGGAATTAACACCCTATACAGAATTAATGCATTGGATAAAGGCTATGGATCGTGCTAGATATGATATGTTAACAGGGGTATATACAAAATATTTAAGTAAAAACTATGAGCGTGATATAAGGAATTTTTTTACCTTGGTATGTGAGCGATTGGTTTATTTGCATTTAGTATTTAGTTTTAATTTTTTTTTTTTTTTTTTTTTTTTTTTTTAAGGCAAAAATACAAATTTCGGAAAAATTACGTAATTCACGAGAAGATTTAGACATTTCATCGTCTTCTACTTCGAAAAAAGCTGCTGTTTCATCAGTGCCCCATGGAACTTTGGGTGTTAATCGAGATCAATGGGGTCCTGGTGTTGATTCAGTAGATCGTGAACGTTTTGATGCTGTTTTGGAAAAGGTTTTAGCCGAACTAGAACCTATTGCTTTGCAAGAACAAAAATTCTGCATTAATTTCTTTCAAATGGATGTTATAAGTCCTACAGGAAAAAGCGCTAATTTAGATGTAATGGAAAAGAGTGTTGACATGTCACAATCTCTATTACTATCGCCCTCCTCAGTCAAGGGAGCTGGAGATGGTAGGTCGTCTTTTGTTTTGTTTTAATTGTTAATAGTTTTTATTGAGGGTATGTTTTGCTTATAGCTCAATTTCCTCAAAAGAAAATTGATCGTCAAATTAATGAAGAAGTTCGCAAATTAATGAATGCTTTGTTTGGCTGTCTGGAACAGGAACTTATTAATTTTATACAAAGTTTTGAACGTTTCGATTGTTTGTGAGTAAATAAAAATATGTACAATGTGCCAGTATTTGTCTGATTTATAAGATTTAGCAGAAATTGACCAGAAATTATTACAAAAGTCAGAAAATAAAAAAAAAAAATGTATACGAAAGGATTTCGGCTAAATTTTAACTAAAAAATGTATAACAGACTAATATTGAAACTTGTTCCAACTTTTTTCTAAAAACGTGTATTTTAATTTATTCACTTTATTATATTTAGCTATTCCCTCTATGTATTGGAACGTTTAAATCAACACGTAATGTCGGCCCAAGATACACATTCCTTTTTAAGCATGACCTTTGCTTCAGTCTTAGTTCATGTCAAGCGTAATTTTGATCGTTTTATGCAGCAACAATTGCAATCGATACGTGATGCTAAATTACCCAAACGTTCGAAATGTGGCATTTTACCTTATGTAGAAAATTTCGAATACTTCTCACAAACGACAGAGGATTTCTTTAGGAAATCAACACGACGTACAGACGGTGAAAAATATATACAATTGATAAATGCCATATTTGAAGGCATAAATACTCATGCCAAGGAACATTCAAAAACTCCCATGCAAGTGGTACGTATGGAAAATTATCATCATATGTATTCACTGTTGGCCCGTCTAAAAGTGCCCAGTTTGGATGAGTTAAAAAAGGAGGCCAAGTCACGTTATAATGAAGCCTTAACCAATTATGTTATACAGTATTTTGGTAGACCTTTAGAAAAACTAAATGTAAGTAAATATATTTATCATTAAATAGTAAAACAAATATTAATTTTTATAATTTCTCGGCATTTAGTTATTCTTCGAAGGTGTTCAACAGAAAATTGCCCAGGGTGTAAAGGAAACTGAAATCAGTTATCAAATGGCATTTTCTAAGCAAGAATTACGTAAAGTTATCAGTCAATACCCAGCACGAGAAGTGAAAAAAGGTTTGGAAAATCTCTATAAGAAAGTTGAAAAACATTTGTGTGAAGAGGAGAATCTGTTGCAAGTAGTATGGCATGCCATGCAAGAAGAATTTATCGTGCAATATAAGTTTCTAGAAGAGCGTATACAAAAATGTTATGCCGGTTCTATGATTAGTTTAGAATTTAATATACAAGATATATTAAATTTCTTTTCAGATATAGCACGTTCCCATTAAGCATACTAAATCAAAAACCACTTACATACATATGTAGAAAATATTTTAAAGTATAAAATTTATTTAACTGATGCTGAAAAAAACTATTATTTATTGATATTATACAAGTTAATAATAAAAAAAAAGTAATATAAATTTTGTATATATATTTTTTAATCATCATGTCTAGGACGTATCATCATTTGTACGAATTTCAGAGAATATTCATAACCACGAAACTCTTCCCACACAACTCCTTGGCCATATTTTGTTTTGTGATATTTACCAAATAAGTACATACCATTGAGGTTGCTAAAATAAGGCAATTAAAATTGTTATTGCTTTAAACGTCTATTATAATTTATAAGCAGGCGATACACTAACCTATCAAGACAATTATTATACCACCAACCACCTTTATAACCACCTGCACAATCGCTTTTATTTCCAAAATCCTTTGTGGAAAATGTACAACCATTGTGATAACTTAAACTATCGCCTGCATTACCAGAATATTTGCCAACAGTTAATTTAAACTCTTCACTTTCTGATTGAATTTTAAATGCTTTATATCTGGCATATTTTCTTGTTCCCTCATAATCTTCCATAATTATATAGAGTTCTTGTGGAGGTCCAAAGTTGGTCAATGCATGCAGCTTTTCTAAACCCAAAAAAAAAAAAAAAAAAAAAAAAAATTACTCATCTATTTTACCAAAACCCTTAACATAATCAGTCCAATTACGAAAGAAATTCTCGTCTTTGTATTATTGTCCAACCACTGTTTAAGGTTTCCAAGTCACATGCAACGTAAAATGGCTTATCATTATATTTTGGCAACATTATGCTAAATGTACTGTTGCGACACTCTTTCACATCCAAACAGCTTTCGGGCAAACGATTATCTGAACTATAAGCATAAATATATTTTTTTAAATATATAAATTATTAAATTATAATTAGTATAGCTGTCGTTTTATTTAATTACCATTTTATTTCATTTTCATCACTTGGAATTCGATTAATATTCTGTAATTCTGTAAGAAAAAGGAATTATAATTAATATTACTTTTAATTTTATTTACATATACTTTCTTACCTTTTTGTACGTACAGTGCTGTGCAATATAATAGACTATTGTATATTAAATATTTACTCATCGATTTAACACTATTAAAAAATCATTCTCTTAGGAATTTTTGGTACTGTTATTTTTGATATTGTCAATACTAAAAATAATGGGTATTTTTAAGAAGTTTAGACTTATTTTCATACATGGGAGTAATTCATTAAATCGACTAATGAATTGTCGATTTCATTACCATTAAATTGAACAATGGTACATATAATTTTTTTCATTACCATTATTTTTAGTAATGGTAATGTATTTCAATGATATCTTTTCATTAATAATTATTTAAAAAAATAAAATCATTATCATTAAATAATGATTTAATTTTATAAATTCATTGTCATTATTTAGCAGAATTTTTCGTACAATTTTAGCTACTTTTTTTAATATATTTAATTTGTATTCATTTACTCTTCTATGTAGAACATATATTTTTGCATAATTTTCAAAAATACTGCGTTTTATATTCATTAAATCGTGCTGTAATTGAGATTTATATTTAAATGATTCAAAAATCTTTATTAAAACGATATTAAACTACTCCACGAATACTAGAAACACATTTGAAAAAATTGTTTTTTTATACAAACAATGCTTTTTTCAGTAATTATAATTAGTATTTGAGCATTTTCTTGTAATTTCATTACCATTACTTAAAAAATTATAATTTAAAAAAAATCAGTATTATTAAATGGTAGTTAAATTTTTTTAAATATAATTTTTTTAAGTAATGGTAATGAAAATTCAATGCTCAATGAAATATTCCCATGTATGCTTATTTTAAAGGATTATATTTTTTGTTTTAATTTACCTTATAATTTGGATAAATTTTCTGAAAATAATTAAATGTAAGGTAAATGAAATATTATTGTTGAAAAAATATTATAAAATAATATTATTTTTAAGAAATGATGGGTCGTAATGTACATAGCACTCCTTCAGAAAGGCGAATAGTGAAATACAGGTATGTTCTGGAAATCACTTTTTGTCGAAGTGATTTCAAATCACCTAAAAGGTTTTCTGTGCACAAAAAATTATGAAATCACGTGATTTCAAATCGGCCAACTTTTTAGTGTCGATTTCAAATCACTTGCTTATTTTTGCAAACACTGTGTTGTTAATCAAATGTAAAATGGCTTATATAAATAATTTATTATGTTCTTTATCCATTTTTGTTTGAACATTTTTAATTTTATTGAAAAACAATTAAAAAATAGCAATTTATTGAAAACACCTTTAGTTCTGCGTTTAAATTTTGGAAACGATTTTGTGATTTCAGTTTTTCTTTGTCTGTCAGCTGTTTACCTACAACTTTTCTTCTGTTTCCATAGGATTTGATAGATTCCGCAAATAGCGTTTTTTAATTCGCTTATTATTTATTTTCTTCATTTTTAAAGCAATTATTGCCAATAACGTTGCTCCTGGCATTGTAATAAGATACTAAATATTTTATATTTCAAAAGGCTAAATATTTTATTTTATTTAATTGTAAACAAAATAAATAAATAGCTGTTTGCTCATGATTTCTTAAAATTAAAATCACTCCGAAAATTTTAAAATCACGTGATTTCCAGAACAGCTGAAAAGCACTTGCGTGATTTCAAAATCGTTTGTGATTTGAAATCACCGTGATTCCAGAACAGGCATGATAATTACGTGACCAAGGAAAAACACTTGATTTTATTGCGGAATTGCTTGGAAGGTCTCATCATTTCGTAAGAAACGCGATCAAATGGAAGCCATCAAAAGAAACACGTGGTAGACCTTGCAAAATAACCGCTACCACGGATTCACAGATAGCTCTTCTAGTGAAGAAGCAGCCATTTCTATCTTCAAAAGCCGTTTCTGAAGAAATAGGTAACATAATTAATGCTTCAACAGTCCGACGAAAACTTTTAGAGAAAGGTTTGCCAAGTAGAATCGCCAGGAAGTTACCATATTTAAGCTCAAAAAACTAAGCAGCTCGAAAAAAATTTGTTACAAAAATTAAAAATAGTGAAGTTGATAATTTTAAGAACATCTTATGGAACGACGAAACAAAAATTAACTTGTTCGGGTCAGATAGTGGCAGAAATGTTAGATGACCAAATGTAAAGGAACAAGATGATCGTTATACAAAAAAAATTTTAAACCACGGCGGAGGAAGTATAATGGTGTGGGGTGAATTTTGTTGGCATAGTGTTGGCCCTATTTATTAGATCTCAAAAATAATGAACCAAGAAATCTACCGTGATATTTTGAAGGATATGTAATGAACGATTATGGAAAAAAATATATTTGGTTTCATTTTATTTCTTCAAAAATCGAAATATCTTCATCCCTTCTATAAATATTTAAAAAAATGTAAAAACTTTGAATGTTGTTTTAAATTCTAACAGAAATGTTTTATGTAGTTACTATTTCACCTCACACTGTTGTAATTTTTCTAAAAAAAAAAACAAGTTAGCCACATTGATTCAAGCAACTTTGCGCTTGACGCAGTATAACGCAAGTCAACGCAACTATTTTTACGAATATTAACACGATTTGAAAGCGTGGTTTTCTGTAAAACGAGCTTTAGACATTCTTTTATAATTGTTATTCAACGTGAAAAGATCTAATTCAGTGATCAACTTTAATATAAAGAAAAACTCAAGGACTTGTAAGGACCTTATAATTTTTGTGTATATCTTAAGTAGAAAGAAAATTGAATAAAGGTAAATTTTAAACTATAATTACATAGGTAGTAAGTTAATAATTCTAAAAAATTTTTAATAGATCAGCGGGATTACATATCCCACAAATCCCAAAATTCGGCATAACCTAATTTCATTCTTAAATTCTTGAAGTCCATACGGGAGACAAGTGGTTTGCGTATGTCAAGATATCTTTTTATAATTCTCATCAAAAACGCTTAGTTGTCCGTATCACTAAAAATATTTTTCACACCCAAAGCTAATTTTTACAGTGGTGGAACTTTTCTTTTGCCACCACTGTGGCCGTTTTATTGCGTAGTGATACCCAAAAGCTACGTCTGAAAATCATTTTAATACATCTACCAGCAAAGCAACATCTAAATTCAAGAAGAAAATAAATAATTAAGAAATAGAAGACAAGGTATAAAAAGAACGTAAAAACTTCAGAAATATATTTAAAAATCATCCAGAGACGATAAAACTCCAAACATTCATTCAATTCTTAGCCAACGTCTATAACCACCCAGGATTGAATCACCAAATACAAATGTCTAAAAGTTCTCGTAAGATTGTGCCGGGTTAAGTTTTTTTTTTTTTTTTATGATTTTATTTAAAGTCTTTCCTAAAAGTATAAAAATTAATAATTGTTAAAAAAAAAAAAAAAAAAAAAAACAATAGTTAAGAATTAATACAAATTGAATAAATTTCTAAATAAAAACATCATTAACTTGATGAAATTTTTACATTAAATTATAATAATCGCAGGCAGAATCATTAATTTTCATACCCTATAAATGGTAATAAAACTTTAAAAAGTGCCTTACAACATCTATAATTTATAACAACCTATAAATACAAAAATATATAAAAATTATAAAGTGCCTAAAATCTTTAACTAAAATATCTTATATAGAGCCTATGAAAATTCTAAATCTAAGAAAAAAAAAAAAAAAAGAAAACTTAACCTAAATTGCACATAAAATATCACAGTTAAATTAATTATTAATTAAGCATCTTTCTAAGTTAAGGTAATTTAATATGATTGGAATCATCATTATAAGCTAAAAATATGCAAAACAAAATTAAGATCTTCAACTAAACACCAAGGTATTTTATAAAAAGCCAGCAAAAGCAGTTTGACGAGGCCTCTTCATTCGGCGGTTCCAGTTTTATATTGGTGAGTCCTTAAAAATTCTTAATATGTATAAAGATACCCCTTTAATTTAAATAATTTGTTTTGCATATTGATCGTAAATTTAAATAATATCACACTGTTTTTCTAAAATAAAATAATCAATTTTGCTAATAATTCCTTGCTTGAGAAGGGATTACTGTTTAACTAAATAAATAAAAAAACAAAAAAATAAAAGCAAAGAAGAACAAGAATCAAAACGCAATTTTTGGTTTTCTTACGCACTTTTGTTTTTTTTATGCACATTTGAATCATAAAATAAGAAAGATAAATAAGTAAAAACAAAAACCTATGTATAATTAAAAGTGCAATTACAAAACAAAACAAATAAAACGCACAAAACACCAAAAGCCAACTAATTAAAAAAAAAAACAAGAAACAGAAAGAGTAATAAATGATCGTTTAAACAAGTAATGATCATTAACCACAATTAATGATTATTAAAGTTGTAGATGATCATTTTACTCAAATATTTAAATTCTTATCATTGATTATTTTATTTTAACAGTCGTGTCCATCTAATTGAGAACAATAATGTCAAACTAAATTAATTGTAACAAATTAAATTTTTATTATTTCTATAATTCTCATTAAGAATATTAAAACTTAGTTTTCTTTGTATAAATTGTGAAAACATTCTAATAAATTTGTTAATACTATCTTAAGATTTTTTTTTAAGAAAAGTTAGGATTTGTTTAGAATGTAAATTTTTTGAACTTATGTTAATAAATTGAATTGAAATTATGAATTGCTAAAGTCTTGAAATGTTTCCGTTTATGTGATTGAAAAGTAAGTGTGGTGTAGTTAGGGATCTTAGTAAAAATTTCGCTAATAAGATCATTAGGAAGGGAGGGTTTTGAAGCGATTATCCCATACAACATCTGGGGATAAACAAACTTAGAGATTTCATTATATTCGTTTAATATACTTATTTTAATCAATGATTGTTCGATCGGGTCAAATTGTCAACTTCTTGTGGAATCAATCTTAAGTTATTAGGGAGTCTATAATAAATTATTTATGTATAGATAATGCTATATGAGAGGCAATTTAAGAAGAGCAAGAACCCCCCCACCGACTGACCGCTAGTGGCTATCAATGGCTCCCCTCGTTCTCTTAAATTCTACTTGTAAATAATTACCTCATATAGGCGAGAATACTTGGTTATTCTTTTGTACATTACATAAATTGGCGCCCAACGTGGGGCCCGAAGAGTTTAGAAAAATGTTGATAACAATTTTTAGTAGATACATGCAGTTTGCGTGGTTCCTTTATATCACTTTTATAATAAACATATCTAAACCTTTAGCTCCATTTTTTTTTTTATAATTTAAATTTCAAATTTTAAGGAAAGTCAAAAGTATTAGTATTCAAAATTTTCTATAAGTCAAATATTTTTTAGTTCTTTTTCGGATCTTCAACAACTTGGCAAAAGTAGACCGAATTGTTGACCAAAAAGTAAACTAAGATTTTTTTGTTTCTAGTAAATAGGGTTTACTTTTATTTTTTTCTTTCTATAGATTATATAGGAACGTTTATTTTAAAAGTTGTTTGGTAAAGTATCAGTATTTAGTTGTATTTGGTTTTACATTAATCTGGCCGAAGGCAGTTTTATGTCCAATACAACTTAAATACTGAACCCCACACAATTTTTTTTTTTCGCGTATCTTATAAAGTCTCCATAGTATTTTTTTTTTTATTTACGAATGAAAACTCTAAATTACACACTTACTTTCTCACAGAAAAACGGAAACTGTTTTGAATTGTTTTAAATATATATTTTTTGTAAAAAATATCTATATATCGTGGAAATATTATAAAACAAATTATTATTTAATACTTGTTTAATAAACATTTCTCTATATTTAATTTCGTCTGAATAATCCAATTGATATTGAGATTCGTCGATTAGTTCGTCCGTCATCATTTTAGATTTCAGATTATATATACACATTTTTTTTAAAAAACGTCAAGAGTTATAATGTCTTTAATGTACACCCCTCAGAAAGGACAGGAACAAGCACAATGTTCCTCAATTGATCCTCCTACAACTAACAATATTTGCGTAGTTTGTAAGGAAATTATTTCCGATACACAGGAGATTTTGGTTATAACTACGTGTAGTCATGAGTTCCATAGGAACTGTATTGAAAATGCGCTTTCTCAGTCGGCTGAATGTCCGCAATGTAAATGTGCCTGCGATTTAGCAGATCTCATAGTGAAACGTTTTGACACACATCTTCCAAAAAATAGCCCTAGACCCAAACCAGGTAATCCAGGTCGTGGTAAACCTAGAGGGGCATTGGCAAAAAAGCACCACACAAGAAATTATACAAAGAATTTAGGCCAAGATTTTTCTCAACAGTCTTCTTTAGATCTACATAGTTCTAATGTTGTAGTACAAACTGATGAGCAAATTTCTAGTCCACATATAGATCCACAATCTAACAGTGCAGGAAATTATACTGAAGAGTTGCCTAACAATAATCAGAATTTTATAAGTAGAATAGATTATTCGCAGATAAATCAAATTATTGAGAATACTGTCACTCGCTTATTGAGTAATTTGAATATTGCTTCCAATTCCATTAACCAAACTAGAAATAATCAAACCAATGTAAGACCAACACAACCACCATTTGTTTCCTCAAACACACAGTATCTCCAAGCTCCACAATATAATCTACCTGAATTTGCTCGTGTTAATTTACCAGGAAATCAGTTTATTGACCCGAATTATAGTTTAAAGATAGACAAAATTACTGCAATAATCCAAAACTGGAATATTAAGTTTAATGGTTCCACCAATGGACTATCAGTAGAGGAATTTTTGTATAGAGTTAGATCTCTCACCGCTGAAAATTTCAATGGAGATTTCGACATAATTTGTAAAAATTTACCAATGCTTCTTACCGGAAAAGCACGAGACTGGTACTGGAGGTACCACAAACAGGTGGAAAAAATTGAGTGGACCGAATTCTGCGCTGCGCTAAAGTACCAGTATAAAAGTTTTAAATCAAACTTTGATATACGTGAAGAGGTGCGAAATCGCAAAATGAAAGCCGGCGAAACATTTGAAGTTTTCTATGAAAACATATGTTCTCTTCTCGATAGGTTGGAAACTCCGATTCCTGAGACAGAACTTGTAGAAATTCTTAGTAGAAACTTACGTCCAGACATTAGGCACGAGTTGTTATACGTTCCAATATATTCTATAGCCCACTTGAGGAAATTAGTACAGATGAGGGAAAACCTTTTGGCGGATGATTATTTCCGTCGTCAGTCAGTAACAAAACCAGCTCAAACCCCAATACCAAGACGTGCTGTAGCAGAAGTTGATTTTATTGATGAAAATCCCCATAATCCCACTGATAGCTATGAACTTTCCGTCGACGCAATTGGTCAAGGGCCAAAAATTTCCAAATGTTGGAATTGCGAAGAAATGGGCCATCATTGGGAGGATTGTGTCAAAGAAAGAATTGTGTTTTGCTATGGGTGCGGAGCTAAAAATATATATAAGCCGCAATGTCCCCGCTGTTCTATAAAAAAATTATCAATTTCAAAAAACTAATGAGTTTCACGTTTAATTCCAATCAAAATTTACCAAATAAAAACCACTCTGACGTTCAAAATCCACCAATAAATCGAGTTATTTATCCTTATAAAACATATCACGAAAGATTAAATGAATATATTGCTGTTAGAAATAGGATATTCAATAGTGATTCATTGTCTGTTTGCCCCAGAAAAAATCCCAAACGTTCTACTCTACGTCTAAGACGATATTTTAAATCTCGAAAAATAATATCTAACTATGTTATATCTTCAATTATAAATAATGAAAGAGATAAGCGTTTTTATGCAAAAATAAAATTTCTAGAATTTGTCGAATATGGTCTCCTTGATACAGGTGCAAATGTGTCGTGTATTGGATCAAATTTGGCATCCAATAACTTCTCTAATTGTCCCGATTTTTACCCTATTAAAACAGCAGTTAAAACGGCAGATGGTAGAGTTCAAAAAACTATTGGTATATTAGAGGTTGATGTTTCGTTTAAGGACCAGGTTAAAAAATTAAAATTTTTGATAGTTCCGTCCATTACTCAACGTGTAATTTTAGGGTTAGACTTTTGGCAGACCTTCAAACTAGCGGCAGAAATTTTTGAATCTGCAATAGTGTCAAATGAGACCGTCTGTATGACCTTAGACAGTAACTTGTCCGAGTTGTCCGCTTGTCAAAGACCGTCCGATGTTTTGTCCGAATCCTTAGGAAAAACTTCGCAACCAGACGAATTTCAGTATCCCCTAACCTTCTCACAGCGTCAGCACTTAAATGTTATAATAAATCTATTTCCTAATTTTGAACATCAAGGTCTAGGAAGAACCACGTTAATAAAACATGAAATTGATGTTGGGGATGCAAAACCCATCAAGCAGAGATTTTATCCCGTATCTCCAGCGGTGGAAAAATTAATGTATAAAGAAATAGACAGAATGCTAGAATTAGGGGTTATAGAGGAATCCACCTCTGCATGGAGTTCGCCTATGCGCTTGGTGGTTAAACCTAATAAAATCAGACTGTGCCTGGACGCAAGAAAGTTGAACGAAGTGACCAAAAAAGACGCGTACCCGTTGCCCAATATCGAAGGGATTTTTTCCAGACTGCCAAAAGCTAATCTTATATCGAAATTGGACTTAAAAGACGCATATTGGCAGATCGGCCTAGCCGAGGAATCCAAGGCTTTGACAGCATTCACAGTACCAGGGCGACCACTGTACCAGTTTGTTGTCATGCCTTTTGGACTTTGCACAGCTCCCCAAACAATGTGCCGTCTCATGGACCAACTTATTCCCCCCGATCTCCGTCATTGCGTTTTTGGTTATCTCGATGACCTAATTATTGTGTCCGAGGATTTTAAATCTCATTTGGCTACACTTGTTAGGATAGCGGAACAATTTCGAAGGGCCAATCTCACTTTAAATATTTCTAAAAGTGCTTTTTGTGTAACTCAGGTAAAATACCTAGGATTTGTCATAGGACATGGAGGAATCCAAACAGACCCAGAGAAAGTTGAGGCAATCTTAAAATGGCCAACGCCAAAGAATCTGAAACAGGTTCGCGGGTTCCTAGGTATTGCAGGATGGTACCGTAGGTTTATCAACAATTTTTCTACCCAAGTTTTCCCTATAACCGAGGTCCTTTCGACAAAGCGCAAGTTTAAATGGACGCCAGAAGCACAAAAAGCGTTTGAAAATATTAAGTCTTTGCTCACATCAACTCCAGTCCTATCAAATCCAGATTTTACCCAAAAATTCTACTTACACTGTGATGCCAGCGACTACGGGATCGGAGCAGTGTTGGTACAATTAGACGAAAATGGATCAGAAAAGCCAATCGCATACATGTCAAAAAAGTTAAACACCGCTCAACGAAATTATAGTGTGACTGAGAGGGAGTGTCTTGCCGCTATCGAAGCTATCAAAAAGTTTCGCTGTTACTTAGAACTCCAGGAGTTTGAGGTTATTACGGACCATTCATCCCTGGTATGGCTCATGAAACAGCCAGATCTTTCAGGCAGATTGGCAAGATGGGTTTTTAAATTGCAGCCTTTCAACTTCACCGTGAGCCACCGAAAGGGAAAAGATCACGTTGTTCCCGATGCATTAAGCAGAGTTCATTGCCCCGAGATTGCAGACATACATATACTAGAACCGGAGATAGATCTAAATTCGCCACATTTTAAAGACCCTGATTATGAAGAACTGAAAAGAAGAGTATTAGATAATGCAGAGAAATATCCGGATATTAAGGTTGTCGACGATTTTGTTTATATTAGAACTAACCATTATACAGGAGATATGGACGAAGATCAAAAATCATGGAAACTATGGGTACCATTGCAGCTAAGATTTGAAGTAATCAAAAAAGCACATGAGTCCATTACAATACATGGTGGGATGGCAAAAACACTGGACTTAATAAGGAGGAATTTCTATTGGCCAGGCATTGCTACTAATGTTAGGGATTTTGTTCGTGAGTGTCAGGTTTGCAAACAAACGAAAGCACCAAATTCAATATTAAAGCCAGAAATGGGTAATCCGACTATTTCCATAAGACCGTTCCAACGGTTGTATATAGACCTACTAGGACCCTATCCTAGAAGTAAAAATGGTCACATAGGGCTTCTTATCATTCTAGACCATTTGTCAAAATTCCATTGGCTTTGTCCACTTCGAAAATTTACGTCCAAATCTATACAAAGTTTTCTTTTAAGTAACATTTTTCACGTGTATGGGGTACCAGAGTTTATCATAACGGACAACGGATCGCAGTTTAAGTCCAACGAGTTTGAGGTCTTTCTTACAAAATTTGGAGTCTCTCATATCTTTACTGCGTTGTATTCCCCTCAGGCAAATGCGTCTGAACGTGTTAACCGTTCCCTGATAGCAGGAATTCGTACATTCCTAAAACACGATCATAGAGATTGGGACGAAAATATTAGCTCGATTAGTTGCTCATTAAGAAATACATATCATCAAAGTATTAAAGGCACTCCATACCATACCTTATTCGGTCTAGAGATGATAACGCACGGATCATCATATGAACTGTTAAGAAAACTAAATATATTAAACGAACCGATAAATCCACTTAATAAAGAAGATAGTTTAGCTTTGCTCAGAAAAAATATTAGAAAAAATATTAAAGATTCATACGAAATAAATAAACATAATTATAATTTAAGAACTAGGCCGATACAGTATAAAGTAGGACAGGAAGTTTTCCGCAGAAACTTTCCCAAAGTAATTTTGCAAAAAATTATAATGCAAAACTAGCACCCATGTTCTTGAAGTCGAAAATTCGTGAAAAAACAGGAAATAATTGCTACATATTAGAAGATTCAGACGGAAAAATTATTGGAACTTTTCACGCAAAGGACATTCGCCCATAATAATCGTTTTTCTCCGTCTAATTTTGTTGTTTATAAACCAAAATTATCTGGTTTGTAATGAACGATTATGGAAAAAAATATATTTGGTTTCATTTTATTTCTTCAAAAATCGAAATATCTTCATCCCTTCTATAAATATTTAAAAAAATGTAAAAACTTTGAATGTTGTTTTAAATTCTAACAGAAATGTTTTATGTAGTTACTATTTCACCTCACACTGTTGTAATTTTTCTAAAAAAAAAAACAAGTTAGCCACATTGATTCAAGCAACTTTGCGCTTGACGCAGTATAACGCAAGTCAACGCAACTATTTTTACGAATATTAACACGATTTGAAAGCGTGGTTTTCTGTAAAACGAGCTTTAGACATTCTTTTATAATTGTTATTCAACGTGAAAAGATCTAATTCAGTGATCAACTTTAATATAAAGAAAAACTCAAGGACTTGTAAGGACCTTATAATTTTTGTGTATATCTTAAGTAGAAAGAAAATTGAATAAAGGTAAATTTTAAACTATAATTACATAGGTAGTAAGTTAATAATTCTAAAAAATTTTTAATAGATCAGCGGGATTACATATCCCACAAATCCCAAAATTCGGCATAACCTAATTTCATTCTTAAATTCTTGAAGTCCATACGGGAGACAAGTGGTTTGCGTATGTCAAGATATCTTTTTATAATTCTCATCAAAAACGCTTAGTTGTCCGTATCACTAAAAATATTTTTCACACCCAAAGCTAATTTTTACAGTGGTGGAACTTTTCTTTTGCCACCACTGTGGCCGTTTTATTGCGTAGTGATACCCAAAAGCTACGTCTGAAAATCATTTTAATACATCTACCAGCAAAGCAACATCTAAATTCAAGAAGAAAATAAATAATTAAGAAATAGAAGACAAGGTATAAAAAGAACGTAAAAACTTCAGAAATATATTTAAAAATCATCCAGAGACGATAAAACTCCAAACATTCATTCAATTCTTAGCCAACGTCTATAACCACCCAGGATTGAATCACCAAATACAAATGTCTAAAAGTTCTCGTAAGATTGTGCCGGGTTAAGTTTTTTTTTTTTTTTTTTATGATTTTATTTAAAGTCTTTCCTAAAAGTATAAAAATTAATAATTGTTAAAAAAAAAAAAAAAAAAAAAAAACAATAGTTAAGAATTAATACAAATTGAATAAATTTCTAAATAAAAACATCATTAACTTGATGAAATTTTTACATTAAATTATAATAATCGCAGGCAGAATCATTAATTTTCATACCCTATAAATGGTAATAAAACTTTAAAAAGTGCCTTACAACATCTATAATTTATAACAACCTATAAATACAAAAATATATAAAAATTATAAAGTGCCTAAAATCTTTAACTAAAATATCTTATATAGAGCCTATGAAAATTCTAAATCTAAGAAAAAAAAAAAAAAAAAAGAAAACTTAACCTAAATTGCACATAAAATATCACAGTTAAATTAATTATTAATTAAGCATCTTTCTAAGTTAAGGTAATTTAATATGATTGGAATCATCATTATAAGCTAAAAATATGCAAAACAAAATTAAGATCTTCAACTAAACACCAAGGTATTTTATAAAAAGCCAGCAAAAGCAGTTTGACGAGGCCTCTTCATTCGGCGGTTCCAGTTTTATATTGGTGAGTCCTTAAAAATTCTTAATATGTATAAAGATACCCCTTTAATTTAAATAATTTGTTTTGCATATTGATCGTAAATTTAAATAATATCACACTGTTTTTCTAAAATAAAATAATCAATTTTGCTAATAATTCCTTGCTTGAGAAGGGATTACTGTTTAACTAAATAAATAAAAAAACAAAAAAATAAAAGCAAAGAAGAACAAGAATCAAAACGCAATTTTTGGTTTTCTTACGCACTTTTGTTTTTTTTATGCACATTTGAATCATAAAATAAGAAAGATAAATAAGTAAAAACAAAAACCTATGTATAATTAAAAGTGCAATTACAAAACAAAACAAATAAAACGCACAAAACACCAAAAGCCAACTAATTAAAAAAAAAACAAGAAACAGAAAGAGTAATAAATGATCGTTTAAACAAGTAATGATCATTAACCACAATTAATGATTATTAAAGTTGTAGATGATCATTTTACTCAAATATTTAAATTCTTATCATTGATTATTTTATTTTAACAGTCGTGTCCATCTAATTGAGAACAATAATGTCAAACTAAATTAATTGTAACAAATTAAATTTTTATTATTTCTATAATTCTCATTAAGAATATTAAAACTTAGTTTTCTTTGTATAAATTGTGAAAACATTCTAATAAATTTGTTAATACTATCTTAAGATTTTTTTTTAAGAAAAGTTAGGATTTGTTTAGAATGTAAATTTTTTGAACTTATGTTAATAAATTGAATTGAAATTATGAATTGCTAAAGTCTTGAAATGTTTCCGTTTATGTGATTGAAAAGTAAGTGTGGTGTAGTTAGGGATCTTAGTAAAAATTTCGCTAATAAGATCATTAGGAAGGGAGGGTTTTGAAGCGATTATCCCATACAACATCTGGGGATAAACAAACTTAGAGACTTCATTATATTCGTTTAATATACTTATTTTAATCAATGATTGTTCGATCGGGTCAAATTGTCAACTTCTTGTGGAATCAATCTTAAGTTATTAGGGAGTCTATAATAAATTATTTATGTATAGATAATGCTATATGAGAGGCAATTTAAGAAGAGCAAGAACCCCCCCACCGACTGACCGCTAGTGGCTATCAATGGCTCCCCTCGTTCTCTTAAATTCTACTTGTAAATAATTACCTCATATAGGCGAGAATACTTGGTTATTCTTTTGTACATTACAGATATTATGCTACCCTATGTGGAGAACAATATGCCATCATGATGGACTTTACAACAGGACAATGATCCTAAGCACTCCTCAAAATTTTTTAAATCTTGGCTGAGTGTTAACAATGTATCTGTTTTAGAATGGCCTTCACAGTCACCGGATCTAAATCCTATTGAGAACCTTTGGGTTGAACTGAAGAGAGGTCTAGATGGGAAGACATTTCGGAATAAAAATCAACTTTGGAAAGATGTTAAAAAGAAATGGGAGGCAATTTCTATAGAAAAATGCCAAAAATTTATAGAATCAATGCCCAGAAGAGTTCAGTGAATTTTAAACAATAATGGCGGTCATTGAGGTTATTGAATTAACTTGGCATATTATTATAATATTCAATATTAGTAGAAAATTTAATTTGTTTTAGTCTTTAATGAAAAAAATATACATTTGTTTAAGAAATATTGAATAAGTCTATTATTTTGATTCATAGGAAAATGATTTTTTTATATTTTTTTATTTAAATAAAGTCATAAAAAACAAAAACATTTGTGGATTGTGTATCTCTTAGTACAGTTCTTAAATAAATAAAAAATAAATTTAAATAAAAATATTTACCAAATAAAAATAATTCTATTATTTTGCACAGCACTGTATGTCTTTAGTTTTCAAAAAATTTTTTTTTTCAATTTTGTTCTGAACGCTATTCAATACTAAAAATTATGTTTATTTGCATCAAAATATACTAAATATAATTAAAAAGAACCATAATCAGCTAAGATGAGAAAAAATCCTAAATATAAAAATAAAGATATAAAAATCATCATATATGACATATTTTATGCAAATATTATCAACAACATTTGCAAACATGATTATTGCATAGGAACATACATATTTCTGCAATTATATACCTAAAAAACTTGGTTTTACCACTAAAAATCTGTAAACTATTGAATTTTATGTATTTGACTTCCAGTTGTTTTTGTATGTTGAAAAATTTTTATTTTTATTTCTTATTATAATAAGTTTTTTCCAAATGATAATTTTTTATTTTATTAAAACGAAATATTTCGAAATATCAATATCATAATAATATCGTTTTCTGCAATACAATATGATATTATAATCGGCACCTAATATGATATCGTTTCCGCTATCATATCGTTCTAAGGTTTATTGGGTTATTACATTCGTTTTTTTTATGAACTTATTTACCTAATAAAATTGATATCAAGTTTCGAATTTACAGGTATTAAATCAGAATCAGAACCAGATCCTTCCTATAATGTAGACAAATTATTTTATTGTAAATTAAAGATTAATTTATTAATTTCACTTACCAATTGGATTTCCTTTATTTCATTGCCCAGTGTGTTATCAATGAATGTAAAGTAAAAAAAGCAGCAGTATTATACTATAGTATTTAAAGCATTTCATATTGTGTTTAATCTGTTATATTGGACTGCTGGACGTTTTAAAAATATGTGGACTTTCATATAAAATTTAGTCTTTGTATTTAATAGAATGTTTTTTTCTTCTTATTATAATAATTTTTCAGCAATTTAAAGATTTACAATTTCTTATCAGTTGTTTACCTCTATGTATTAAGTACGTATGTATATAATTACAGATAAATATTTTAAAAAAGGGATTTCCCCATTAAACACACTTGTAAAAAATCAAATAAATTTGTTTTAAATATTTAGATTTTGTATAATTTTTCTTTTAATTTTACGTTCAATTTTATTTCAAACATTACATAGTTCGAGCCTCTCTGAACAGATTCCCAGCAAAAATAAAATTTTGAATGTTCGAATTGCAAAATATCCCATTTAATAGATAAATACATGTACGGTGGCTCGCAGCTTATATTATGCAAAACATATTTTCCTGATTAATGTTCCATAGCTGTGGAGCAAATTGGAAAACATATGGATCATTTGAAAGAGAAAAAACTGTAGCTTTACAAAACTATTTCATTTATTGCAGCCACTTCTTTTTAGAAATGGTTTTTCAATGTAGGGTAATTCAGTTTTTGCTCTAATTTTGTTAGCTAATTTGTCAATTAAAATTTGAATGTAAAATTGGTTCATGCACCACGCTAGAGAATGGAAATAAAAACCAACCTAAGGTTCTCAGCACCAAAACCAACATCCGGAGGTTAAGTTGACATGGAAATACAATGCTGTGTCAAAACTTTTTTCCATGTATTGCGTTAACACTATTTTGATGGCCGAGTTTCACGAAAGACTTTGAATAACTTGAACAAAACGGGCTGCATTTCAACTTTGTAAAGGAACTTGTTTTCAAGGATCTAGTCACACAAATGACTACTGTAACCAAATGTTCGAAAGAATTCTTTAATTCTATTCTTAAAATTTAAGTAAATTATATTGAATTATGAATTATTTCTGTAGCTTAATTCCAAAAGCTTTTGATACAATTATTTGGGAATGCTTAATTTTGTTTTTTTTTTTTTCCGAAAATTTTGTAATTTTATTTGTTTTTTCTTCACTTCAACATTGAGATACAATGCTATCTAATACAAAAATAATAAAAAATATTCGTATTATGTTTATAATGTTGATGGCCCTTGCAAATCGCACTCTCTTATGTTGTGGATCCAAATCGTCGTCCGAATCGTTGCAAAAAATGTTCGCGAAATTTTTCACTTTTGCGACTACCTTAGCGCTACCTAAACGGTGTTAAGAATCATTCCTATGTTCTAGAAAGTTGTTTATTGAGATCTTAGGTAAATTTTTGTAGTTGATTGTTTCCTTAAATTTTGAACGGTTTGCTACCTATAGACCTGAACAGGGTAAAAAAGGTTAAAAAAATCAAAACAAAATTTTTTAAGTTTTTTGGCGATTTTGATCTTGAAGATAAAGTTCATAATTTTTTGTTCTTTATGACAAGAGCTACAACTTTGCCTCATAGGGTAAATCAAAATTACCTGTGGAAATGGGCAAAAGTGGAAGACATGGGTCTTTTTTTTTTCACGTAGTGGTGTCCGTATATGGTTATATTTTTCGTGTTGCACTGTGTATCATAAATTGACCATATTGTCAATTTTTTTTTTCAAAAATATTATCTTTTACTTCTTTAGTTTCCGATAAACCAAACGGGCTATATGAACATTTTATAACACTCATTACAAATAATTAAGACAAAACGGGCTATCTACTATAACTTCGCGAATAATGGGATTAAAAGATTTATTTTTCAGTTTTTATTTTTATGCATATGGCCCGTTTTGAATATAAGCCCTCGAAATATTTTTTGTCAATAAAACAGTTAGATTTTGCAAATTTAGTTTGATTTATTTAAAAAAAATATATATGAATTTAGTAATATAAAATATAATTATTATTTTTTTTTAGTTATACGCCAGTTATAATATATTTTTTAATCTTCCTTTGTACGTATCATCATTTGTACAAATTTAAGAGAATAATCATATTTTCGAAATTCACACCAAGCTACACCCCTTTTTGACTTTGGTATTTTTCCCGCTAAGTACATGCCATTCAAATTGCTAAAACATATATATAATTTTATTAAATAAAACAACTTGCACAACAAATTTTTCGTACCTATAAAAACAATCCGTATACCACCAAGCACTTTTCCAATGTTCAGCACAGTTTTTCGTCGAAACATCATTATCACGATCTCTGGTAGAAAATTTATGGCCACTGTGTTGACTGAAACAATCACCCGCATTTCCAGAATATTGACCTACTGTTAACTTGTATTCCGTACTTTTCGAATCAACTTTAAATGTTCCATATCTGGCGTATTTTCTTTCTCCTTCGTAGTCTTCTAGTATTATGTATAATTCTTGTGGTTCCTCTAGAGAAGTTAGTGCATAAAGTTTTTCTAATCCTATAAAAAATTCACCATTCAAATCACCAAAGCCCTCTACATAATCAGTCCAATTTCTATAGAAATTTTCTGAACCATCTTGACGTCTCTGTATAACAGTCCAACCACCATTAAGAGTTTTTAGATCACATACAGCAGGGAATGGTGTAGGGCTTATGTCTGGTATTATCATACTATATATATTGCTATTGCATATGTTAAGATCATAACAATTTTTGGGTAAATTATTATTGGAACTGGAATAAAGAATATTTGATTTTAAAAATATGAATATTTTTTTTAAACAGTTTTTTTAACAGTTCTTACCATTTTATTTCATGAACATTATAAGATGTTTTTTTATTTTTAGCAATCAAATCTGTAAAGTAGAAATGTGAAATAATATTTAATATTATTATAAAAACGTTCCTACTGAACAAATTTTGATTTTATTCACAGTTAAGTGAAATAAATAAAAATATAATAGGTAGATTATATGTATGGAATTTAACTTGCCTAACAGTAATCTGCTTTCACAATTGATGCCGGTTCAAATTTTTGGTAAAAATTTGAGTTTGGAAAAATTTCGGAATAAAAATTTTGAATTTTCTATAATGTTTCTAATTTGGTAAAATTTCTAATTTTTAGTAAAATTTTGAATTTTAAATGAATTTTCGGATTTTGGTGAATTTTTTTTGAAGTTTTTGGTTTTCGCTAAATTTCGGACTATTGGTAAAAGTTTGAATTTTTGGAAAAATTTTGGATTTTCGGTGAAATTTTTTTTAAAATTGCCATAATTTGTTGGAATATCAATTTTAAAGAATAAAACATTTTTTAAATTTGTTTTTTAAGTTTTTATGATTTTGTATGTATGTATTTCAACGCACCTATTTTTTCTTCCATTATTTCATCCATTTTTCTTATTTTTTCTTCGACAGCTTGATCTATTATTTTACGTATATTTTTATCCAATGAATCCATATTGTCATTTATAAAAGATATCATTTTTTGTTCTAATTGATTAAAAGTTTCCGATAAGCCTTTAATTTTTTCTTCCATGCTGGTATTAAAATAAATAAAAAAATAGTAAAATAATTTATATGCCATATGTAATTATATCCTTCACCACCAGGTAGTTGGGGTATTATGCGTTTGTGCTGATGTTTGTAACGCATAGAAAACGTTATCAAACACCCACCTTAAAGTATACCAATCGACTCAGAATCACTTTTGAAATCGATCTAACGATGTCCGTATGTCTCGTTTTGAAAATAATTTAAATACTTACACAGCAACATTTTGTTCATATTTTGATACATGACTCCAAGGTTTATCTATAGGCATTAAATTTGTACCCATGCCAGAAGCTTCCTAAGGAAAAAATATTTTAGTAAAAATATAAATTAAATTAAATTAAAATTTTCTTATCACCTCATTAAAGTCTTCATTGTTGAGATGTATAGATGATGACCTTACAAAATAACCGAAATTTAACAATAGGAATAATTTAATTAAATGAAAATTATTTATTTCCATTTTAAAGTGTAATCCGTACGCGACAGTATCTTGAAATATACTGAAGAAATTATAAAAATTTATTTTTGAGAAAATTAATTTTAATACAATCACATACATATATAATCATTTCGATGGAACAGTTTATATGTATTAACCCTTAAATGCGCATGGTCTCTATTGTAAACAATTTATTTAACATAATATGCTACATCGAGTTAGTATATTTTTATTAAACTTTAACGATTTTAACTTAGAATATTTTAGAAATAATAAAATACTTTATAATTTAAGTATTAAATCAAGATTCATGCAGCAATGTTGGCAATACATGGTATCTTTTATTTGTGGGATTACTAGGTTTACTATTTTTCTGTTTTTTACTCCTCTAAACTCGGAAACACCTCAGCTCTGAATTTTACACAGAAAAAAATAAAGGATTTCAATTACGAAATTGCTTATATTAATAAAAATTCTGTTTGATTTTGCTCTAATCATCAAAATGATAATATTAATTAACCGAAAATAGTTGATTTTTTTTACAAATTTCAATTAACTTTTTAATTTAATCAATTTTATTTATGCTTGAAATTTTGTTTAAAATTAATTAAAATCCTTAATGATATTATTGATATAAATTAACCAAATATTTACTTTCGCGCCAAAATAGAAATACAAAAAATCCACTAATTGAATAAATATAAATATATTTTATTGAAATAATATTTCACAATAGAATCTACATGTAATATACTAGTTTAGCTCCACCGGTTCCAACCTTTTTATAAAGTTCAAGCGGGTCATTTGAGTCAAATAAGGTCTCTTTGTGTTGCTGAAAAGAAAAGAAAGTCAAGAATATAAAAAGTGCAAGATATGTAGTATATTTGTATGATAACTATTACGATATGATTAACGAGCGTTATTTAGCGTTATTTATGTGTATGTACTAAGATATTAAATATGTTTTGTATTGAATGATCTACTATCTAAACAAGTTTGTATTTCTAAAATTATACTAACGTATATAAATTTTACGGGAGGGTTTTCAAAGAAGCTGTTATTTCGATGTGATATTGGAAATAAATATGCAGAGGTAATCTGGATTATACATATGGTTATTAATAAAGATTTTGTTGGTACTTATGATTGGTAACTGTAAAGGCAATCAGTTCGTACAAACCTTTTATACAGAAGTATTTTTTAAACAGATGCAATGACGGTTCTTCTTGATTTTTTCTACATTCACATCGGGAACATTAACTAACATAAACAGCTCACTTAAATAGTGTACTTACTCAAAAATCAATAAAATTTTTGTTACTGATACCACTAATACTATTTGCAGCCTCTATACATTTAGTTTTTAAATATTTTATATCTAAAACTTAATTTCATTGCTGAAGAAAAATAAAATTTTCAAACTGTTTTTTATTTTTCTTTTGAATTTAAAAAATCTCAATATTATTTAAAAAAAATATAATATAAATTAAGAGTGTTAATTAATTAATTTATAATTTAATTAAACGAGTATAAAAAATAAATTATTTGAGAAAGGTTCAGAGAAAATTTTGTCTGTGTAGATCTAAATTTTATTTAGATATCTTCAAAAGGCTGTAGCGATTTTCACGAAATTTAACACACATATAGTACCAATGCCGGTGGTCATTGTAGGTTATGTAAGATTTGGTTTGGATGTCACGTCTACTTTTTTAAAACTCTTAAAGGGTAGTAAATATTTGATATCGCCTAATAAGAGATAGCGAAGCGCACCGGTTTACGCTCGTGTACATATAAAATTTAGGAAATAAAGGCAAATTATCATTTGAAATACTTTTATTTTCATTATAATTGAACGTGTATGTTATCGTAAAATTTAATAATTTACTAAAGAAATTTATTAATACATATTATAATTATTTTTTCAATATTAAGAATGATTATTTTATTATAATTCATAAAAGCAATCAGCAGATCTCATTTAGTGAAATTTGGAAAAAATTCGTATCAATATTGTGAACGCATGTATGTATATGAATTATAAAAATGAGGTGTAACTTTGATAGATAGTTGATAGAAGAACATCAATTACGTCTAAACTTCCAAAAAAAAAAAAAAAAAAAAAATATATATATATTTCATTAACAAACCTTTTAAAAATATATGTATGTCACTCTGGTCTTATTCCGAAAAAAAAAAAAAAAAATACAAAGTCAAGGCAAAAAATCAAAACTTTAAAATTGAAACGTAAATACCCAGCAAAAACATTGCTTGCCTTGTAATAAGATAAGAAGCTAATATAATGGCTCATCCCTACTTACACATTACATGAATAACTCATTATTTTAACACTGTGATGTCATTAGAGGCAACCACTTACTCTATATTATTACAGGCATTTCAGAAAGGCATTTCAGAAAGTCATTATAAGAACTAATTATTTTATAACTATTTAATAACTTATTATCTCCAAAGTATTACAGAAGTCATTATTAGTAAATTGAATAGTATCTAGTTACATTATCGGTTACAAATAAGTACTGAAATAAAGAAAATAAAAAGCAGATATATTTATTTAATATACAGACGATGATCCACGGGGGAGGAAAAAAGGAAATATTGAAATTACATTAACAATTATTTTAATATTTTACTTCAAAATTTCAGCTTCGTGAAAAACATTTTTTATTTTATAAATCAGAATCTATCCAAAAATTTTTACGAAACAAAAAATTTCATAAATGCTAAAAATTTTGAACATTACTTTTTTCATAAAAAAAATATATATTTTTTCCCAAAATATTATTAAATGTATTATATGTATGTGTTTTGGTTTTAGATTTTACAAAAATAAATGTGAAAACGAATGATTTCATATTTCACGAACAAAAATGATCGAATTCTTTTCAATTAAAAATATGTAGGTGAAAACAATTCGATTAATTTTAAAATAAAACAACCGATAATGAAAATTTGAATTGTTATTTATGTAAATTTACATTTTTTAATAATATGTATTAAAGCCATTTTTATATAAAAAATTTTATTTTAAAAAAAGGTTCTCATATTTCCCATACATTTTGAGAAAAAACAAAAACATTTTAATTCTACTTATTTTTTCCAAAACATAAATATTGGCGTAAAATAACTTTTTGTGGCTATAATCTGGAAAATTCTTTATGTTTAACTAATTTTTTTAATTGTTAAAGAAAATGTGAAAACGGGAACACAAATTTTTCATTTCGTGTGAAATTAGATTTCATGTGAATTCAAAACGTTTCGAAAACGGGAACACATACAATAATATTCGTATTTTATCGTCAAAAAATTAGATAGAAAAATACTTTTCTGAAAATATTTTATTAGACATTCGTAAAGCTTAACTGAAGATGAATTTTTATCAGTTTGTATTAGTTCCAGTTATAAAAAAGAATAACATGTAATTTTATATGGCTTTCATACAAAAAGTAAATTGTTTTTTTGTGTTCCTGAGAAGTTGTTGAAAAACATAGGATTTTTTGTCTGCACATCTGTGTGAACAAAGTCACATTCAGAAATTATTTTTAAAATACACTCTGCTACAGTGAAAAATCCATTGAGAAATGACATAAATAGCATCATCAATAAGTTTTAGAAATGTCCAATACCCCTCAAAGTTTTGACTTATGCTTAAAAAACTCCAATGCAATTTATCACATTTTTTTCTACAAAATTCTATAAAATTATGCAATCATTTTAAAAACATTTTTGTTGTAAGCATAACAAGATTTAGTTTTTTTTTTTTAAATTTGACAAAAACTGTATAACTTATTAAATTTTATTTGCCTAAAATGTATGAAAAATTTGTTGATACAATTTTTAATGTTTTTAATATCATTTTGAGTTTTAAAACAATTTTAAAGATTGACAAAATAGTATTAAAACTTTAGACAGAAATACATTGATTAGTCTGAAAGAAAAAAATCCAAAAAATTTACAGTTTAATGATGTACTCAAGAAGATCGTTTTTTAAGTGAAAATAGAAAGTGTATTTTTTTGTAGCAGTGTTGAAAATAAAGTACTTATTTTGTTTATGTATATAAAAAAATTGTTTTAAATTTTAAAATTTTAGACATAAATACCCAGCGAAAACAAAAAAAAAAAAAAAAATATCAAGAGCTTCTAAAAAGGAACATTTTCACCACTTCAAAAGTAGAACAAAGTGAATATTTTAAACTTTTTTGGAAGTTCTTAATAATTACTTCCAAAAAAAGTGAAATTTTAATGCATTTTTAATAAGGCTAAAAATTTTTGTAAAAAAAATTTCATAAACATAGTAGGGTAAGTGCACCTAATGTCGGCATGTACCAGTAGTCGGCATTTTTGAATTTAAACCAAAATAATTAACAATAGTGAATACTAATTATTCATATAAGAAAAATTTTGCAATGAAAATATATTTATATTTTAAGTTGTATTTTAACAAAAAAAAAAAAAAAAAAAAAATCAGAAGATAGACCACAATTGAAACCTTATGTTAAAAGTGTAAAATTTTGCGTAAAGAATTCCAATTCGTGGTTTGATGGCTGCCGTCCTTAGAAACAAAAAAATTTTATAATTTTCTATAGTCGGCATGTCATGTTAATTGAGAGATAATTGTGTAATTAGTACTTCGGACCCAAATTTTTCTTGCAAATACATTTAGACCCTATTATTAGAAATATTTCGTCGGAACTATGTAATGATTTCTCTGTTATGAGCTGTAAATCCGCCACTTCGCTAGCGGCAAATTTTTTATAAAAACCTTACTATATAATAAATTTAAACTAAGATTCTTAACTCTCTTGGGAACAATTTTAATAATCGTGTTATGCCATCCATAAATAACAATATCTCTTTAATTTCAGGTTTATAATCTTAGAATAATGAAAAATAAATATCAGAATTACGAAAAAGTATATTAGAATAAAGAAAAAGGACCACAAAATCCATTTTAAGGTTTCTGATTCACTTAGGACTTTACATCTTCAATTTTATGTTTCTAAGGATGAAAACTGCAGAACATTCAAGAAATACTATTCGAAGAACGAAAAAAGATACCACAAAATTCCTTCTTATGAATTCCCATTCATTTAGGACCACATATCCTTATTTCATGTTTCTAGGTTAAATATTACCGAAAATAAAAAAGTACAATTGGAAGATCAAAAAAGTACCACAAAGTCCCCTCTAATGAATTCTAATTCATTCAAACATTCCAACAAATCTAGATGTTGTTAATAACCCTCTTATAAATCCGTTTACTACAGTTACTCCAAAGCCCTTAAAGATTATAGCTCCAAGGAAGACTGTATTTGCCAGTCGCTTTTCAGTAGATACAACAGTAAATGATGTTGAATTCTATATTAAAACGAACCTTGGCATTGAAGATTGCAACGATGTCCAAATTTATAAGATAAATGCACGCAATAGAGCGTCATTTAAGATAATTGTACCAGAGAGTATTTTTGATAGTCTCGTAAATCCACAATTTTGGCCGAAAAATACAATTGTTCGACAATTTATTTATCGTGATGATAATAATGTAGTTCTTCCAAGGGCTTCTGTTCCAAATCCAAAAAACTGATTGAATTTTATAATCCGATAAATATTAATATTTGTCCAAAAAATGATTATAACTCGTTAGCTATCTCCATTGCATACCAAAATGTTAGAGGTATGAACACAAAGTTAAAATCCTTTTATTTAGAGAGCTTCGGTATGGAGCATAATATTATTGTACTCACTGAAACATGGCTCCGAAATAAATCTGATAAGGTAATTCATAATTCTGAGATAATGTGCAGTAAATTTCAAATTTATAGACGTGATAGAGTGGATAAAGATGGTGGGGGAGTCTTGATTTCGGTCTCAACTATTTTACCTTCGGAAGAAATAATCCTTAATAATGATCAAAATATTGAATTTATCGCTGTATGTGTTAACATCAAATTTAGAAAAATTTTTGTAACTTGCTCCTATATTCCTCCTGCGTCAAACATTCAAATTTACGAACAACATGCAAATGCGATAAAATTTATAGCAAATCAATCCAAACCCGGTGACTCTATTATTGTTCTTGGTGATTTTAACATTCCAAATATAAAATGGTGCAAAACTCCTGATTCATGCTTTTTAAGCCCATCAGTAAGATCAGAAACATCTGTTGAGTTAATAGATGCTATTGCAGATTTAGGACTCTTCCAAATAAACAACGTAGTAAACAAATTTGGGAAATTACTTGATCTTGTATTTGTTGATCAACCAGAGGAATTTAATATTTTTCGCATTAATCCATTATTAAAACCTGAAGATGTTTATCACCCCACTCTAGAAATAAGCATAGACGTTGAAACGAAACCATCAGTACGATCCAGTGTAAATCAAGAGATGGTTTTTGATTTTGCCAAAGCTGACTATTCCAAACTAAATCACCTACTTTGTTCTGAAAATTGGTTTGAATACATTCCTTATAATAACATATGCCCTCGAAATATTGATACCATTCTGAATAAATTTTATGATGGCTTATTTAAATGTTTTAAGAAATCCATTCCAATGACGAGAAAAAAAACTGCACATGGACCACCCTGGAATACAAAGCAACTCAATAGCTTGAAAAATTTGAAAAACAAACAATACAGAAAATTTAAAAAGTCAGGTTTATCTATAGATTATATGAAATATTCAATATCAAGATCAGTTTACAATTCCGAAAACATCCGATGTTACAATAATTACCTCTTTAAGGTGAAAAGAAACTTTAAAAATAATCCAAAATCTTTCTACCAGTTTGTAAATTCAAAGCGCCGAGTCTCTGGTTATCCGTCCATGATGAAATTTGGAGACAAAGTATCCTCAAATGATGCAGATATTTGTGATATGTTTGCCGCTTTCTTTTCATCTGCCTACTCCGATAAAAAATTACACCAACATTCCAATTATCCATATCCAATTCCTGATGCATCCCTAATAAATTGTCCAACTTTAGATAAGTCCATGATAATGACAGCCATACAGAATCTTAAATATTCTGTTAATAGTGGACCTGATGGTGTTCCAAGTTGCGTTCTCATAAATTGTTTAAATTCTCTTTTATCTCCAATAACCTACTTATTCAACATATCAATAGTAAATGGTTATTTTCCTGCAGTTTGGAGGGAATCCTATATTATACCTTTGTTTAAATCCGGAAGCAGATCCAACATCTCCAACTATAGAGGTATTGCTAAACTGAGTGTTATTCCAAAACTTTTCGAAAAGTTAGTTACTGAAATCCTTTCGCATCAAGTCGTTTGTTATATTTCCCCATTTCAGCATGGATTCAAAAAAGGATGTTCCACTACTACAAACCTTTTGGAGTTCACAACCTCAGTAATAACAGCATTTGATTCCGGCTTACAGACAGACACAATATATACGGATTTCAGTAAAGCTTTCGATAAAGTAAACCACGATCTCCTATTGTTCAAATTGAATAAACTAGGATTTTCTCCTGTTTTCCTTAAATGGATATCTGCATATCTTAAAAATAGATACCAATGTGTATTATTTCGAGAATGTAAATCCAAAAACATTTCCGTTTTATCCGGTGTTCCGCAAGGTAGTCATCTCGGCCCATTATTATTCCTAATATTCATAAACGATTTACCATCATGCATTAAGAATTCCAGAATATTAATGTACGCTGATGATGTAAAGCTGTTCCATAGCTTTACTGATTCCTATCAACGTTCCTTACTCCAATCAGATCTAGACAACCTTTATGATTGGTGCATTATAAATCTAATGGATCTGAATTTAAGAAAATGCAAACACATGATGTTCTACAGAAGAAGTCCAGTACTCTGTAGATACAAAATAAATGAATATGAACTTGAATCAGTCGACGAATTCCTTGATCTAGGTGTATTGCTTGATTGTAAACTGTCCTTTAATTCCCATGTTATACAAATTGTTAATAAGGCAAAAGGAGTTCTTGGTTTCCTCAAGCGCTGGGGAAAAGAATTTAATGATCCTTACGTTTCCAAGCATTTATTTACATCTCTTGTAAGACCAATCCTGGAGTATGCTTCCGTGGTCTGGGATCCTCAATACGAAGTTCATGTTAAGAAAATTGAATCAGTCCAAAAACAGTTTCTCTTATTTTGTCTTCGTAATCTTCCATGGAATCCTAATATTAATTTACCATCATATAAAAGCCGATTACAGCTAATTGATCTCCCTTCTCTTGAAAGTAGGAGAAAATATATGAATATTTCATTTGTAATTAATTTAGTAAATGGTTCAATTAATTCCGAGTTCCTGCTTCGTAAAATAGAATTTGCAGTCCCGATTCGTTCAACTAGAAATTTTATTCCCTTAAAAATCAAATATTTTCGATCTAATTATGCCAACTTTGATCCAATGCGACGTATATGTAATCAATTCAACATTTTTTATCCATATATTGATTTTTCAGTAAATCCAATCCGTATTAAGAGGAGTATTTTAAACTCATTAAATAATAATATTGTATGATTATGAGATATTTTATTGTTAATAGCTTTAAGAATAATATGTATGCTAGCCTGTAAGAAATTTTAATTTCATTGGCTATTGAATAAATAAAATAAATAAATAAATAAATAAATAAATAAATAAATAAATAAATAAATAAATAAATAAATAAATAAATAAATTTAGGACCACATATCCTTAATTGCATGTTTCTAGGTTCATAATTATAAAAAATTCAAAAAGTACCATTAGAAGAACAAAAAAGTACAACAAATGCTCTCTTATGGATTCTAACTCATTTAAGACCTCATATCATTAATTTAATGTTTCTGTGTTAAATATTATAGAAAATTCAAAAAGTACCATTAGAAGAACGAAAAAGTACCACAAAGTTCTCTCTTATGGATTCTCATTCAATTAGCACTTCATGTCCCTAATTTCATGTTTCTAGGTTCATAATCATAGAAAATTCAAAAAGTACCATTAGAAGAACGAAAAAGTACCACAAAGTCCTCCTTGTGAATTCTTTCCAACATTGGACCATGCGTATTTAATTTCATGTTTCTAGGTTAAATATTACAAAAAATGCAAAAAAGTACCATAGGAAGAACAAAAAAGTACCACAAAGTCCCTTCATATGGATTTCCATTCATTTAGGACCACATATCCTTATTTTATTTTTCTAGGTTAAATATTACCGAAAATTAAAAAAGTACCATTGGAAGAACAAAAAAGTACCACGAAGTCCCCTCTTATGGATTCTCATTCACTTAGCACCACATGTCCTTAATTTCATATTGCCAGGTTCATAATTATAGAAAATTAAAAAAGTACCATAGGAAGAACAAAAAAGTACCACAAAGACCCTTCATATTGATTCCCATTCATTTAGGACCACATATCCTTAATTTCATGTTTCTTGGTTCATAATTATAGAAATTTCAAAAGGTACCATTATAAGAACAAAAAAGTACCACAAAGACCTCTCTTGTGAATTCTTTCTCACATATGACCATGCATATTTAATTTTATGTTTCTACTTTAAATATTATCGAAAATTAAAAAAGCTACCATAGGAAGAACAAAAAAGTACCACAAAGTCCCTTCTTATGGATTTCCATTCATTTAAGACCACATATCCTTATTTCTTGTTCCTAGGTAAAATAATACCGAAAATTAAAAAAGTACCATTTGAAGAACAAAAAAGTACTACAAAGTTCTCTCTTATGGATTCTCATTAACTAAGGACCACATATTCCTAATTTCATGTTTCTAAGTTCATAATTATAGAAAATTCAAAAAGTACCATTAGAAGACCGAAAAAGTACCACAAAGTTCCCCTTGTGAATTCTTTTCAACATCAGACCATACGTATTTAATTTCATGTTTCTAGGTCAAATATTACAAAAAATGCAAAAAAGTACCAATAGAAGAAGAAAAAAGGACCACAAAGTCCATCCTTTGAATTCTTACCCACAGGCCATGTATCTTCAAGTACCAAAAATTCTACTCTTGTGAATTCTTATCTACATTTTCTTAATTTCATGTTTCTATGTTTAATATAATTGAAAATTCATTATTAAGTTTGAATAAAATGTAATTTCACACCTTTACCCCTTTTTTTGGTACTTTTTTTCACCCATCGAAGTATAGGAAATTGTATTCCAATGAGTTTCTTAATTGTAGTGGTATCCCATATTAAAATACTCATATGAATATTTCAATAAATATAAAAAAAGGTTTTATGAAAAAAGTACCAAAAATAGGTACGATTTTTACTCCTTATACGTTTGAATTTCTAAAAAGTACCAAATTTGTATTTCTCATTTTTTGATAAGTTATGAATATGATATAAATTTTATCTGTATGTTGATTGTTTTCAAAGATACATATGGTGCCAAAAAAGTACCAAAATACAGTTTTTACCCGTTTTCTCCCTAAAACGGCCGATTTTCAAAAAAGTACCAGACACCTGTCCAATTATTTTTTAAATGAATTACGATAACTATTCAACTTTTTTTGTATCTCCATTAGTTTAGGAGATATAAAGTTACAGATTTTACCCGTTTTTACCCTTTTTTACCCCCCTAAACATTCGAATTTCCAAAAATCCCGTCTTAGTGGATCTATACAGAGGGCGAACTACCTGCGTTCCAAATTTCGACTCTCTAGCTTCAGCCGTTTGGGCTGTGGGATGATGAATCAGTCAGTCATTCAGTCAGTCAGTCAGTCAGTCACGTTACTCTTTTATATATATAGATTATAAGGGGTCATTTCGATTATGTTTGTAAAAAATGTGTTAAAAGTAAATTAAAACTTAAGATTCTTACAGAATAATGTTCTACAGAATTTTTCTACGTAAAATTTTACTATGGGTCGCTGAAATGTAAAATTGTATCTGTTTCAAAAAAAAGATAAAATATAAAATCTATCAAGTATTTTGTTCAAAATTTTTTTACTTTTTAAAATTATGTCATATTTCAGAGCATAGTTTAGGGCATTTACATACAAAATGTGTCAATAAATTTCATGCCGACTATTGGATCATCACATGACGAACACTAGAAAAATATGCCGACTATAGGTAAATTCGATGTATTTTATAAAATGCAATAAAATTGCCAATTAAACATTTATTTCTTTGCAAAAATCTAACAAAATCTGAAAGAGTACACTTTAATAAAGTGGTGCAATTGCTCGTTATCCAAATATCATGATCACGTTCGGAAATATAAATCTTGAAACACAGAAAACAAGTTAAACTGCCGACCACCGGTACACTTACCCTATTAAAGGAAGTACTTCAAAAAATGAATAAGAAGCATAAAAGAAGAACATCCTACCAATGATAACCATGTGTTAAAAAAAGAACTTCTGCAGCTCTTTTGCATCAGTAAGTACTTCCTTCCAATGCCAACACAATGTTAAATTCATGACTTTTTCAGTTCCTTTTTTGCTGGGTAAGTACAACATTTTCACTTAAATAATGTAGTGAAATAGCAAGAAAATTAATAATAATAATAATAATAATAATAATAATAATAATAATAATAATAATAATAATAATAATAATAATAAGTAATTGAAAGCTCATTGTGTAAAGATTATATGTATATAGAAACATATTTTTTTCAGTGACGATAAAAAAAATCTAAAAAAAAATGTACCCCCCTAAATGCTTGGGCTGGATCCGCGCCTGAATATATGTAATATTCTTTGAAATTGGACTTGATTTTTAGAAGATATTATTTTTTTATACTTTTACTTACTTGATTTGGTAAACTATATTATAATAAAGTAACTACAACTTCATTATTCTAAAAGCGTAGATTCTCTACAACTTTCAATAATACTATACAAATATGTATGTATATAAATTCGATAAAAACTTATATTATTTTGAAATTGAATATAAATTTTATTTTGAAATTATTTTATGTATGTTACATAAAAGAAAACTTAAAACATAATATACTTGTTAATCTTGTTTTGTACGTATCATCATTTGTACAAATTTAAGAGAATATTCATAGTTTCGGAATCCACACCATTTTACACCAGCTTCTAATTTACCTATTTTACCAGCTAAGTACATGCCATTCAAATTGCTGGAATATTTATAGGAATTCATAAAAAAAAAAACTAAATAAATTTTTATTAAAAAGAAAAGTTTACGCACCTATGCAAACAATTTTTATACCACCAACCACCCTTCCAGACAGCGGCGCAGTTTTTCGCCGAAATATCATTATCACGATCTTTTGTAGAAAATTTCTGGCCACTGTGTTGACTTAAACAATCATCTGCATCTCCTGAATATTTACCTATTGTTAACTTGTATTCCGTGCTCTTCGAATCAACTTTAAATTCTCCATACCGGGCGTATCTTCTTTCTCCTTCAAAGTCTTCGAATATTATGTACAATTCTTGTGGTTCACCAAGGGAGGTAAGAGCATAAAGTTTTTCTAATCCTATAAAAAATTCTCCGTTTAAATTACCAAAACCCTCTATATAATCGGTCCAATTTCTGAAGAAATTTTCTGAACCATCTTGACGTCTCTGTATAACAGTCCAACCACCATTAAGAGTTTTTAGATCACATACAGCAGGGAATGGTGTAGGGCTCACGTCTGGTATCATCATACTATATATATTGCTATTGCATATGTTAAGATCGTAACAACTTTTGGGTAAATTATTATTGGAACTGGAATAAAGAATATTTTACTTTAAAAAATATGAATATTTACTTTAGTAGTTTGTTTTAAATAATTGATTTCTGAGGAGTTATAAATTTTCTTATTTTTAATGTATTTAAACATTTCATTTTTTTTTAACAGTTCTTACCATTTTAGTTCATGAACATTATAAGATATTTTATCTTTTGTAATTAAATCTATAAAATATAAATAAAAATTAGTATTTAAATTATGTTATAAAAGTTTCTTCAAACAGTTTCAATAGTATTAATTAAATCTTACATTAATTTCCTTAAATAAAAATTACGAAATTTTAATTTTTCATTCCATGATGCCATTTTCAAAGTTATAATATTTTATTGAAAGTATTTTTGTTCGAATAAAATTAATTCATGATTCTATTAAGTTATTGAATGATTATTATATTTTTTGTTAATTAAAATGTTTTCCAAATTCAATGAAAATATTTTTCTTTCATTAAATTTTTAATAATTTTTAAAATACGTATTAAATTATTATACAGAAAAAATATGAGCAATAAAACGAATTATCAAAAAAAAAAAAACTATACCAATTACTTTTTTAATTTCATTAATTATTCAAATGATCAAAATTTGAATTTTTTAAATAATCATTTCTAAAAATAAAATACTTACAGACTTTTAATTATATTTCTTATTGTATCAATTAATAATTTAATCATATATAAATAAAAATAAGCGATAATTTTAATTATTGAAAATACTCTTTGTTTTTAATAGTTAAAATTTCAATTAATAAAATAATTGAATATGTTCACAGCAAAAATAGGAGCTAATAAACATTTTATCGAAATTAACAACAATTTCAATTACTTTTTTAATTGTATCAATTATTCAAATGATAAAAATTCAAAAATTTTTACTGAAAAAAAAAAAAAAAACAATTTATCGGCTTTCAAAATATATATGTATATATTTTATACCCAGCATTCAGTGTGTAACATGTCGAAGGAATCATTTAGGACCCCACAAAGTATACATTTTCTGGGTCCTGCTTGAATCTGAGTCGATCTTGCTATGTCCGTCCGTCTGTAGAAAGCAGGATAGGGCTCGAACGGGACAACGTTGTGGGATGAAATTTGGCACAAGTATTTGACTTATATAAGGTTTGTTTGGTATTGAAAATGGGCAAATCGGTTAATAAATACAAAAGTTATGGGCTGAAAACTAGAAACACAGTGTGTCCGTTTCATACTTTTCTGCTGATATCTCTTAAACAAAAGCATGTACGACAACGAATTTTTGTATAAATAGTTTAGGTGGGTCCACCCACATTACCGCCAACCTCCAACGTAACGTTTGGAAAAATTTGATGGAGGCCGAGCTGAATATAACATTCGCGTTTGTTTTTATTGTATCAATTAATAAATTAATCAAATAAAAAAGTTGAACCAAAATTTTTTTTATAGGATTAATTTTAATTGGATTCAAAAATTTTTCTATGTAAAATTTTAATTTTTTTTTTTAAATTACTTTGAGTAATTTTCTTTTTTTTCTTTTTAAATACTTTGAGTAATTTATTTAATTATAAAAATATTTAAAATTATTTTTAAATTCAGATTAATAATTTAATTGAAATTCAAAAATAACACATTAATTTTCTTTCAATTAGAAAACCCTTTGTATATTTTCCTGAATACAAATTTTCACTCACCCAGTTTTTCTTTCATTAATTCATCAATTTTTTTTAATTTTTCTTCAATAGTTTGATCCATTATTTTGCGTATATTGTTCTCTAATGATTCCATGTTGTCATTTATAAAAGATTCCATTTTTTGTTCTAGTTGATGAAAAGTATTTGATAAGGCTTTAATTTTTTCTTCCATACTGGTCGTGAGGGAAAAAAAAATATATAAAATAAAAAATAAAAATTAATTTTTAAAATTATATAAATACTAACACAGCAACATTTTGTTCATATTTTAAAACATGACTCCAAGGATTGTCTATAGGTATTAAATTACCCATACCTGAAGCTTCCTAAGGAATAAATGTGTGAGTGAAAATATAATTAAATTTAAATTTTCTTATCACCTCATTAAATTCTTCAAAGTTGAAATGTATAGATGATGACTCTATGAAATAAATGAAATTTAAAAATAATAACAATTTAATTAAACGTAAATTATTTATTTCCATTTTTACTAAATGTAATCTGTATACGACAAAATCTTAAAATATACTAAAGGAATTCAAAGAATTTTATTTATTAATGTATAATTTCATTAATTAATGTATAATTTAACCCCTAAATGTACATTATCTCGAATTTTTATTATATGAAAGAAAGGCAAACAATTAAGATGGATATCTTTTAGAACACCTTTGTCAACTTTTAAGAGGAACAGAATGCTATTTAATCCGGTTTTCGGAAGTGGTCCTTATATGGAAGCTATAATCAATACCGATCTTTGTGGTAGACTTATTAATTTATCAAAATTATCAAAATTTGCCAACAAAAAAAAAAAAAAAAAAAAAAAAAAAAAAACGCTACTTATCTTAATCATGAAGCATGGTTTCAATGTCCTAAAACTTATAATTTTTTTATTAAAAAAAAACAAAAAATCCGCTATAAAAAAAAATTAAAAGTTCAACCTTAACAACCAAAACAGCTGAACCAATTTTAACGAAATTAAAACAGGAGAAAAATTCAAGAAAATATCTCTTCATAAAAAAATCAGAAATAACTTTATCGATTCAAAAGTTACAGAGTTTTGGCTAATGAGAAACAATTCTGAACCATTGTGATTTGTGCTCATTTTAGGGTTAAAATAACAATTTTAGAATTATCTCGCATTAATGTACGTTTTGCTACTTTTACTTGGAATTGTGTATCAGTAAGTAAATATATATTCTCATAAAAATCATAGATCTGATTATATTCGTTTATATGTATTTGTTTCTGTTGATTCATGGGGTTTCCCGGGAAAACGCGTAATTTAATATTCATATTATATTTATATTAATGTAAACACACTACCTACTAAAAGCTTTTTTATATGGTAATACTGAATATTAAAAATTCGATACAAATGATATTTTAAATTTCCCAACACCTACCTTAAAGTATACCAATCGACTCATGCCCGTAATTTCTACAAATATCTATGGTGTAAATTAAATTTGGTAATTTCAAATCTTAGGTATGAATTACCGAATAGATAACAGCAGTATTTCTTACACCATAAATTTTGTTTAGATAATGTGTTAGGTAAATAAATAATAACAATTTTTGGGAGAAAAACATCGTTTTGAGTCCTAAAAAATTACCGGAAATCGCATATTTTGCGAGAGAGTCTCTGCGGTCAATTGGCTATATATTCTCGCGAATTTTAAAATTGTACATGTAATTTTATAAAACTTATGTGTGTAATTTTAAATGATTTTTGAAGGTGTTTCTTAATGGGAGCTCTAATCTGTTATGGACCCATTCTCAAAACTGTGATTTCTGCATGAAACAATGAAAATATTTATGGCTAACCTTAAGAAAATGAGAAAGATATAGTTGGTCAATCTCGACAATTTGATACTCTACGCCATTGTGTTGATTTCCGAAATTTTTGGAAAATTATTTATGGACCTATTCTCATGAAATTAGTTAATATAATTGCTGATTATATTAAACTTGTTCGTGTCAAATATTACCATGATACCGTCATTTATGTGCAATTTTTTCGAGTTAAAAAGATTTTCGAAAGTGGGCCTTATATGGGAGCTTTGTCTAATTTTGGACCGATCTTCCTGAAATTGCACTACGATTTATCTTTGTATAAAACTTATTCCTACCGAAATAGTGACATAAATTAGGCATTTGTTAGCATTAGAACCCTACTCCAGGGAGTATTTATATGGGACAAGGTGAAATAATGGACGATCATGACCAATTTCAATAGCGTTCGTCGTTATTCAAAAATAAACATATGTATGTGCCAAATTTCATCAAATTATGTTTACATGGTCAGACGAACAGCCATCGTTAAATCAACTCAAAAAGTGATTCTGACTTGGTGATGGGTGGTGTTGGGATATATTTTCTGTGCGGTACAAACATTAGCATGTTTACATGGACAAACAGACATATATGCGGTCGGGAAATTCCAAAACGCAAAGAGCGAAAAAACTTGTTTCTAAATAACATCGGTGCGATTAAAGTATTCCAATGAAAAGCAGCAATTTAAAAAATTTTGGTTTTTTATTTAATGCTTTGGACAGTCTTACATATAATTTTTTGTATTTCATTATAATCATTAAAAGAAGCACATAAAAATAGAAAATATAAATTTGTTAAATGTACAAATTTTTTAATAAAAACAATTTTTATCATTTTTATGACATTTAAATCAAGAATGTTACCATATTTTCTGTATAACTTGTTCGGTAGAAACACCTAGGTAAAAAAAACTTTGAATGATCAATTAAATTTTACCAGTGAGTTAAGATATCTAATAGGTAATTATACCCATAGTTATCTACTTGTTGAAATTTCGGGCATCAGAATCACTTTCTGATTTAATTTATCGATGTCTGTCCATCTGTCTGGCTTCTATAGAATATAAGTCTTAACACTTATAGATGCCTTATAGATTTTGGCGACTTTTTATTTTTAAATCCCCTTTTTTGGACACTTTTTAAAAATTCTCAACGGTAACGCTGACGCCCACACTTGACCATATTTCCTATTATATATTTTCTCCAAAAAAGACTTCGAGGAACACACGCAATAATGCATAATATTCAATATTTCATTTGATTTATATATTTTTATTAATATTTCAATAAGATTTGTAAAAATATTAACATGTACTTTCTAGTAGTTAATATAATTTTGGCCGTATCATCATCTGTGTAAACTTTAGGGAATAGTTTAAATTTCGAAAGTCACTCCAGACAATCCCTCCTCTCGATTTGATCTTTTCTCCTTTAAAATATTGACCATTTAGATTGCTAAAAATAAAGCATTATTTAAAAACTCTCATGCAAAATGCCAATTATAAGTATAATTTAATATAACTTAACTAACCTATAGTAACATTTTGTGTACCACCAACCACCTAACCATTCTTTAGCGCAGTGACCCGCAGGCGACAAATCATTATCACGATCTTTTGTGCTAAATTTTACGCCATTATGTCCACTTAAACTATCACCTGCATCTCCAGAATATTGACCTACAGTTAACTTAAAATCTGAGCTTTCAGAATCAACTTTAAAATCTCCATATCTGGCATATCTTTTTTCACCATCAAAGTCCTCCAACATTATAAACAATTCTTGGGGATCGCCATGAGAGGTAAGAGCATGTAGCCTATTTAAGCCTATAAAAAATTCACCATTTACATCACCAAATCCTTTAGCATATTCAGCCCAATTTCTAAAAAAGTTTTCTGAACCATCTTGTCTTCGCTGTATAACAGTCCAACCGCCATCAACAGTTTTTAAATCGCATGCAGCTGGAAATGGTTTAAAACTGACTTCGGGAAGCATTAAATTGTATATATTGCTTTCACATCCTTTAAGATCATAACAACTTCTGGGTATAGACATATTTGAACTAATGATAGGAAGAATTTTAATAATTGTTTTGAATTTATTAAGTTTATAAATTGGTGCTTCTATAAAAACAATAATGAATATTGGATTGAAATTCTTACCACTTATATTTGTGATCAACCAATTCTAGAAATATTAAAAAAGAGATCTTAAATTACAAACGAGAAAGATATAGTCGGTCAGGCATGACAATTTCATACCCTACACCAATGCGTTAGTATACTAAAAAAAAGATTTTCGAAATTATCGGAAATGGACCTAATATTGGATCTAAGATAATTTATAGACCCATCCTATGAAATTAGTTAATATGATTTCTTTTTATATTAAACTTATTTATTTCAAATATAACCATGAACTGTAATTTATGAGTAATTTTTGCGAGTTGAATTGATATTCGAAAGTGGTAATCACACTTGTGGGAGCTATGCCTAGTTGTCGACCGAAATTATGTCCGCCTTTAATTCAGGGGTTCTCACAAGGTATTGCTTCGCGACCTTTTGACATTGCAATGAAAGCCCGACTCACTGCAAATATGATTATTGTAAAAGTCACATAAAATATTATGTAGAGATCAAATAATATTAATAATTGCGACATTGTTTTTGCCTTATGAGACTTTTAATATTAAGAGACTTTTTTATATAATAATATCGTTACTTGGTTTTGATGGACAGAAGAGCAAAAAAAAAAAAAAAAAAAAAAAAAAAAATGCTCTACATAAGAATATAAAATTGTTCTAATACTTTTAGAACTTCCGAGCCAACAAGCGCCTATACTTTGCTATATTTCAACTCTAATGATCTTCTAAAAATTTAAGACATTAGTTATATTTAAAAATTTTACCGCAAACTTCTCTACGAAATAAAAGTTTTGAGTCCTTAGCATTGAGAACTAGCAATATTCGATCAAAAAATTTATAGTTCCAACAAATATTTTTAATTAAATGTCACTTTCTTTATTTGATCATTGATCAAATATAATATTTTCAATCGAAGCACGGTTTTCCTCGTCGGTTTTAATGTTAGTTGGTTCTTAAAATAACTCAATTTAGAAAAAATGCTTTATTTTGTTTATGTTTTTAATAAAGATTTGAATTTTTGTTATACTTCTACATCAATTTTGTATTAAAATATTGTATGTTCAAAAATACTTTCAGGATCTCTTCGCGATCTCCTACAAAGGTCCTTGCATACCCCTTGTGCGTGGAGGATATCCCATTTGAGAACCGTTGTTTTAATGACTACTATATCAGCCTTGAATAGGATAGGTATGTACATTAAGTGCCATATTGTTTGGGGATAAAAGTGTTTCAAGATTAATATCTTTCAAAAACTTTTTCTTCGCTCGTTTATACTTTTTTATTTCAATCGATCTTATATAAATTAGTCTCCTGCGTAAGATGATTTGAAAAGCAAATCCACTTGAATTTCAAGTGTGTGTTTCATAGCCAACATGTGCAAAAACAACAATAACTTTGAGTCTACATTAGACAAATTTGTATCAAGACAAACGTCATATTTTTGTTTGAGTTGCAGATAATTTTTTATCTCTGTCAATTATAGGGGAAAACGTATGTCGTAATAAAGCATGCAAAAAGTACCACTTGAATGCTTTAAATCATTTCTCAACGTCTTGTATGATTTGCTTTTTTTTGCCACACCACTTGCACCACTTGTTTACGATAAATGATTTGAACGCACGGATTTGCAGTCGCTCATACACAGTACACACTTGCTTTGCTTCGAGCAGCGAACAGTACGAACAGTATTTACTTTGAGTCTACCTTAGAGAAATTTTTATCAAGACAAACGTCAAAATTTTATCAAGATAAAGATTTGTCTAATGTAGACTGAATTTGTCAGTATTATTGCAGTGTTAAAAGAAAAAATTTGACGTTTGTCTTGATACAAATTTCTCTAATATAGACTCGACGTAACTTCGAGTCTATATTAGAGAAATTTTTATCAAGACAAACGTCAAATTTTTGTTTGAGTTGCAGATAATTTTTTATCTCTGTCAATTATAGGGGAAAACGTATGTCATAATAAGCCATGCAAAAATTACCAACAACAATCAAGATGGCGTCTTTTACTAAGCATTATCAAGACAAAGTTGTCAGAGCTCGAGCGCTGACAATTTTCTTTTAACGCTGCAATAACACTGACAAATTCAGTCTACATTACACAAATCTTTATCTTGATAAAATTTTGACGTTTGTCTTGATAAAAATTTGTCTAATGTAGACTCAAAGTAATGATCGCACTGACACATACATACATGTTTTTTTTATAGAAAAACATGCAAAGAAAACAGAAAAAATCTTTTTTTTTTTTTTTTTTTTATTGAGGCAATCAAGTGGTCAAAAGGCTTGTATTTTTTTTAGCGTCGCACTCTCATGTCTTGTTTGGTCACTATCATAACACACTCATGATTTGTTCATATAGTTGAAGCACACACGCAGTATTTGTATGGTTTTAAGTGCCTGCAGAACAGTATTTATTGTTCCGCACACACACTGATAACAGCACTTGAAAAATATCAAGTGGCTTGAAATGCCTTATAAGACACAGTTTGCAGGTCTCTAATATAAACTAATCGGACTTTGTGGGTAAATTGTAATTAATTTTTTGGCGGGGTCTGTGGATCTTTAAACGGTATAAAAATAGGGATTGCTGCTTGTTGTAATTGCAATAATACAATATATCGTTGATGTGCCCGAATTAGTCAACGCAGTAGATAATCTAAAAGTTTGAAAAACATGAGTAAACATTTTTCAATAAGTTGCTTTTTCGCTAGGCACCTTCATAGTCTCATATAAAATAAAAAATTACCTTGGACTACTGCATGAGCTTAGTTTATTGTTATTTAACGAAGTAAAATTAAAGAAGCTTTAAAAATAAATTTAATAGAAAATGTTTATCGATTGCACTTTTTGTTTTTGTATTTTTATATAGTAAAAATATTTCTGTAATTAGTAAAAATATTGAATATATAAATATAAGAACGGCGCAAAATATTATTAATCGGGACCATAAATTTGAGTCAAATGTGGTTGATAATTGAAAACGGGACACTTTTGTCGAAAAAAAATGTTGCTAAGGCACATCGCGCGGACAGCATAAAAATTTTATGGATCAAAAAAGTGTACTTGAGTTAAAAAAGTATCACAGTATTAAATAGCATTTCTTTGTAATAAAATATATTTTCGTATTATATATGGAGAAATGACTTAGAATCGACACTCATTTTTCGAAAAATTTTTAAAAATCGTAATATTTATTATAAATTTTTAAAAATTTTACTAAGAAACCCCAAAATATGCTTCACTAATACAATCAAACATTGAAAATATATCGTTCATTCCACAAAAGATTTATAAAAAATGCCAATTGTTTTACGGAGGGTCATCCGATTTGGTCATATTTGGTACATATATAACCTATTTAAATTATTTATTTTTTTGAATTTTAAAACATTCGCGAATTTATTCACGATTTTTATTTTTCGAAAAGTAAAAAAAAAAAAACAAATAATCGCAAAAGTGTGTAACTTTAAATATCAATATCTCTAAAAGTTGTTAACGTATTTTAATGATTTAAATTGAATATTTAAGAAGAGTATGTCCTCTATAAATTTAGTGATTTAAAACTAATATTATAATTTAAAAATGCATTCATAATGCAATTTTAAGATGCATTTTTGAAAAATATCTACCCTTTCGATTTTAATTCTTTTTTAATATGTTAAAAAGCAATATCTTTACTATAAAATGCAAAAATAACTGTTCTGGGACAATAAAATCTACTATTTTTAATATATATTTTTTTTTAAATTTCATAAATTTTTTCATACAAAATTTAAATGTTTCAAAAATTTTTTTTGATTATACTTTTTTAGTAATATGTAGCTTTAAATGTTTATAACTCTTTAAGTATACATATTGATTTAAAAACTAGTATAAAGTTTATTACGATAAATATTGTAAATTATATTGTATTAATCAAAAATATTATTTTTGCTAATGATGCTCTCACGAAAAGAATGCAATTTTCGGATGCATTTTATCTACCCTTTTGATTTTAAATATTTTTTGCTTAATATTGAAGACAAATATGTTTATTATAAAAAATATTAGCACTTAATCTGCGAAAAATAGGTTTTCTACCGTAAATAACAAATTATGAAATATTATGATTAAAATTAATTTTAAAATAAGCTCACAAAATTTAAAAAATACAAAAATTAAAAAAAAATATTCAAAAAATGTTTATAAAATAGTGAACCATTTTGTCCCAGAATAATTTATATTGCAATTTTTAGCAAACATTATAATGTTTTTTTTATATCAGAAGAAGAAACAAATTAAAAGGTTAGACATTTTTCAAAAATGCATACTAAAATTGAATTTGCATTATGAATGCATTTTAAATGACAATATTATTTTTAAATTACTACATTAAAAGAGGACATATTCATCTTTTGCATGCAGTTTAAATCATTAAAATCCGTTAACAACTTTTAGAGATATTAGTGTTTAAAGTTAGACACGCTTGCGATTTTTTTTGACTTTTCGAAAAATCAAAATCGCCAAATTTTCAAAATTCAAAAAAAAAAAAAAAAAAATAACAAGCACGAATGTTATATTCGACTTTTTCAAATTCTACGTTATATGGAAGAGGGTGGTAAAGTGGGCGGTCCACGCCCATTTTTTGCGAGTTTACATTGGTCCTTGAACTATTTAAACACAATTTCGTTGATTTTCAACTTATATGGGAGGTGGGTGGACCACGCCCATTTTTGGTTTGGAGTTTATATCGATCCCCGAACTATACGTACAAAATTTCGTTATCGTACATGCTTTTGTTGAAGAAATATCAGCAGGAAAGTAAAAAACTGACACCCTGTGTTTTTAGCCCATAACTTTTTTGATTTCGTCCCCCTACGTTGCCCCGTTCGAGCCCTATCCTGATAGATCGACTCAGAATCTAACCAGGACCCAGAACATATATACTTTGTGGGGTCTTAGATGATTCCTTCGACATGTTACACACGGAATGACAAAATCGATATACCCCCATCTTTTTGATGGTGGGTATAAAAATGAAGATATTTAAATGGCTCCATAGGGTATGCGTATGCCAAATATTATTAATATCGGAAGACATACAAAATATTCTTGGGCGTTCTTTCATGGAATGGATGATATTTTATTTGATATTTATACATAAGCCTTTATCAAATTTATACATAAATTTCAAATTTGCACGAAGTGATTAATACAAGCTGATTTTCATTTTATATAATACAATACAAACACCACCTTAGGTGGTTGGGTTATTATGCATTTGTGCTGATGTTTGTAACGCAAAAAAAAAACTCATAGAGCCCTACCTTAAAGTATACCGTTCCACTCAGAATTATTTTCTGAGTCCGTCCGTCCGTCTGGCTGTCTGTCTATGTAAATCTTGTGAACAAAGTACAGCAATTTTTAAGATTTCTTGATTAAATTTGGCACAAAAAGTTAATTTTGCACTAGAACGAAGCCTATTGAAATTGGTTATGAGCGGTCCATTATTTCACCTAGGCCCCATACAAATATTCTGCCGAAATAGGGGTTAAGTGGTTATAAATGTCTGACAGGGCAATATTTTAACGAAATTCTGTACAAATAAGTTTTATAGCTAATATATTTCGAAAGTAACATTAATATTAATGTTAGTATCAAATTAATATTCCACACAAATAAGTTTTATATAAATAGAAACTAACATTGCCAAATTTTATTAGAATCAATTCATAAATTACCATAGCTCTCATATAAACCAACTTCCGGGGATCGCCTTAAAGTGTATAAATTAATATAGATGTTATTATCAACGAATTATTCTGTATTTGTATATTTTATTTTACATTTAGTAAAGGTGTTGGTCTACAATTGGCCACAGGTCTAATATAAGTCTCTTTTCCGTATTATTATGTTTATACACAATGGTTTAGGGTATCATATGGTCAGTTTTGACCGACAATATCTTTTTTCACGTTTTTATATACCTACTTATTTTTTCTTCCATTTTGTTAATTGTAAGATGGTCCATTTTTAGCATAAGTTGATTTAAATTATCTAAAAATTAAAATGACTAGAATTATTATAAATCAAAAGACATCTTACAGATATATTGAATCAATTGCTACTTACTCATTTGTTCTGTGAATAACATCATGATTTCATATTTATATAGAAAATAAAATATACATAAAATCTTTTATAATTAAAATTTCACAAATATCTACTTACTTATTGTTTCTTCTAATTTATCAATTTTTCCGCTGATAAGTGAAGTTAATTCTTAAAATAAAATAAAGTTAGGAAATTGAAACGAACACATTTGAAAAAAAAAAATAATAATAATAATAATAAATTATAATTTAAACGATATTTACTTTGATTTATTTTTTCCTCCAATTTTTCCATTTTCTCATTTATAAGAGATTCTAGCTTTAATTCGATTTTAGTTATGCATTCTGACAATAATTTGTCTATATTATGCGCACTTTTGCAGAAAATATAAAAAATATATACAAATGAATTACTAAATATGTATCAATATGGAACTTATTTTTTTTTTCTAAATATAAGCTTTATAAGTGCAAATAATTTTAAAATTATTTGTAATAATTTTAAAGACTTGTTGTGTATTACTACAGATTCATTAAAACTATAAGTTTAATCTAAATATAAACAAACTTACCCTAAAGTATTTGGTATTGGATTGCAAGGTTTCTGAAAATTTTCTAAAATACATTTTAATTCTTAACAAAAACATTTCACTTGTAATTTACTTACATCTTGATTTAATTCATTTTTATTTTGCTTATAAACTGTTGAATTTGCAAAATATATAAAATGAAGAAAATATAAAAATTGTATTATCAGTATTTTTATAATTTTCATATTAAACGATCGTTGGTTAGATTAATTCAACATATTTTAATAGACTGGGGAAATTTATTAATATTTTATATTTTATATTGATTGTTGAGGTTTTGCTTAACCTTTCTATACCCCGTACTGGTCGATGAGATCTGATGTCAAAATTAGGTTTATTTGTTGGTGAAAGAAAAATATCTTACAGTGGGGACAAACACAAAATGTTTGGTAATAAGTCGGTTTCTGATGGAATTGAAATGTCTGGAAGAGTTGTAGAGGAGAACCTGCTCTTTAAGAAAATTAACCTTTTAGACACTCTGTCATAACACGAGATAAGCTACAGAGTGTCAAAGTTGACTACTTCAAGTATGTAAAAGTTTAAAAAAATTTTTACTTTTAAAAATTAAGTCCGATTTCAAAGATTTTTTTTTGCCTCCAGTATATCGACCATATAATACCCTACACCATTTTATATGCATATCAAAATTTGGGGAAGTTTTTTTTATGGGACCTATGGCCATTTGTGTACTAAATTGTGTGCTAAATTCCGTTGACTTATCTTTATAATTGCGACCTGTAGTTTGATTACGAAGTTTAAATGGAAAGACAGACTTAAACAATTGAAGTGAAAAATATTATTATTGTAAGCATTTCTTATCTCTATATTATTAATTTTATATTTATGAATTCCCATGTCATTTACGTCCAAATTATATGGAAAATATAGTTTTTATGTCTAGTTTTTATAGTTGTTAAACAATATTGTATTTTTCCCTAATACCCTGGAATGTCTAAAATGAAATTCCGATTCCCGGGAGTTAAAAAAGGTAGGGAAATTAAAAACCCTATATATAATTGTTGAAATTTTTTATGTTCAACTTTATCCTTTGAACTCTTGATGTAAAAAAATTTAATACGAAACAATTAATAAGTATTCATATGTAATGTTTTTTTTTTTTTTTTTAATTTATACCTATCGGCTTAGAATCACTTTCAGAGTAGATTTAACGATGTCCATCCGTCTGTCCATGTAAACCTTGTAATCAAACTACAGGTCGCAATTTTGAACAGGTTTCTTATAGTCCAGGGACAAAATCCTATTGAAAATGGTTATGATCGGTCAAACACTTCACCTAGCCCCCATGCAAATGTCCTCCCGGAAAAGGTTTTAACGATCATAAACCCCTTAAATATAGCAATATGAAATGTGGCATATGTAAGTTTCATATTAGTCTAAATAAGTGTGCCGATTTTTAGAAAGATCGGTCCATAATTAACCATACCTCCCCTCCCCATACCGTCCCCGAATTATAATGTACACAATGGTGTAGGGTATCATATGGTGGAGCTTGAACGACTATATCTTTTTCTCTCGTTTCATTTTTGAAATATTATATTTATACCTTACACCACCATAGGTGGTTGGGGTATAATGCGTTTGTGCTGATGTTTGTAACGCACAGAAATAATTATCGGACCATCACCTTAAAGTATACTGTCCGATTCAGAATCTCTTTCTGTGTCGATTTAACGATGTCCGTCCGTCCGTCCGTCTGACTGACTGTCTGTCCATGTAAACCTTGTGAACAAAGTACAGCAATTTTAAAGATATCTTGATGAAATTTGGCACAGATAATTATTTTGGTACAAGGACGAAGCCTATTGAAATTGGTTATGATTGGATTCAAATGTCCTCTCGGAATAGGGGTTTAACGATCATAAATGCCGTAAATATATCAATATTTCACTGAAACTCGGTACAAAGGAGTTTTATATAAGTGTTAACCTTTGTGCCAAATTTCATCAGCATCGGTCCATAATTAACCATAGCTCCCATATAAACCCCTCTTCCGAAAATCACTCTAACGTGTATAAATTCCATACGAATGATAGTATAAAGTTAATATTCAACACAAATAAGTTTTATATAAGTAGAAACAACATTGCCAAAATGTATGAGAATCGTTCCATAATTTACCATAGCTCCCATATAAACCCACTTCCGGGAATCTCCCTAAAGGGCAAACAATCATATAGATGTTAATATAAATGCATTATTCTGTATTTATATAATTTATTTTATATTAAGTAAAAGTGTTGGTTTACAATTGGACAAAGGTCAATGGTGTAGGGTATCATATGGTCGGTCTTGACCGACTATAGTTTCTCTCTCGTTTTGGACTGGAAAAGGTCTTCAGCCTGAATGTTTGTAATTTGAGCAACACTAGTCAGAGATAATAACTTTAGCGAATTTCATTGAAATCGGAAATATCAAATCTGAAAATGCTTGTATTTGGTCCGCTTTGATATGGAATTACTCCAGTGAAATTTTTTTTAACATGATAATTATGTCTAAAGCTTAAATTAAAGTAAAAAAAAAAGGAACAAGCGCGAATATTATATTCGGCCTGGCCGAATCTATATACCCACCATCAACTTTTTCAAATTTTGCATTATATAGAAGGGGGTGGTAAAGTGGGCAGTAAAGTGGGCGGAACACGCCCATTTTTGGTTTCTGAGTTTATATCGATCCCCGAACTATACTTACAAAATTTCGTTGTCGTACATGCTTTTGTTGAAGAAATATCAGCAGAAAAGTATAAAACGGACACCCTGTGTTTCTAGTTTTTAACCCATAACTTTTTTGTTTCTTAACCGATTTTGCCCATTTTAAATACCAAACAAACCTTATATAAGATAAACATTTGTGCCGTTCGAGCCTTATCCTGCTTTCAACAGACGGACAGACGGACGGACATAGCTAGATCGACTCATAATCTAACCAGGACCCAGAAAATATATACTTTGTGGGGTCTTAGATGATTCCTTCGACATGTTACACACGGAATGACAAAATTAATATACCCCAATCTTTTTGATGGTGGGTATAAAAACATTGCTTTATTACCCTTTAATTACATCAAGATTTTCTTCACACTTTTTATAACAAATAAATCTATTTAGACAACTAAAAATAAAATTGTATACATATATTTAAATTAAAAAAAATAAAATACATATTAGTATAAATTTTTTAAATTTTAGTCCTTTGTGCGTATCATCATTTGAGTAAATTTAAGGGAAGATTCTGCACCTCCAAAAGACGATCAGTTAATACCACTTTTGGATTTGATTTTATCTTCACGGTAATATAGACCATTTAAATTGCTAAAATATTTAAATATTATGTTTTTATATTTAAAAAATATTTGTATTTAGGTAAACTCTACTGCAACAAAATTTGTGTGATATATCGTTAACCCGTGCGCATCGAACCTGAAGTTTGTAGGGTACATTTATAAGAAAAAAAATCTTTTTTATTTTATGCTTTTGAATATTTTGTTTTTCAAATAAATGTTAAAAAATCTTAATTTACACATAAGATATATAAAATCAGTTAAAAATGTAAAAGCTATTGTTCTGGAGTGTACATAAAAATTTTTATTTTATTTATTATTTAATAAATATTTAAATAAAAACGTATATTCAATAAAACTTGAATCATAATTACTGTTTTTGTTTTCGCAGGAACTTTCCATGCTCGATTTAAAAATGCTTACCCTCTTATATCGTAAATCCCTTCACCTCACTTTGAGAGAATGTTCATGCAAATTTTTGAAAAGCAAAAACAATTTATTTTGAAAATATTTCAAAGTGAGGTGAAGTGTTTTACAAAATTAGGCCCTTAAATTCTTTAACAATGTTTCAAAACTCCCTTTACAAACATTAAAAAAATTATTAATGAGCTGTTTGCGGAAAAAATATTTTCAAATTTAATAACATTTTGTTCAAAGAAATTCTGAGTTTTGTTTTAAAATGGTTATCAAAGATTCATAATGTTTAACTTGTTTTTTAAAAAACAGTTTGGTATTGAATCGAAATCCTTATTTTTGCTACGTAGAGTGAATTGAGCTCTTGTAGAACTATTCAACGGTAACGAATTATTCATCTATTCAACGTAGTGAGAAAAATAATGACAAGTAACTACTTAGTAATGAGTGTAGTAAGTAGTAGTGTTTACCAAAAGCAAAAAAAAAAAACGTTTTGGAGGTGAGCAAAATGTAAAGTATTAGCATTTATGTGTATCAAAACGAAATCTAACGAGTCTAAATGGGCTACCACGTAAACCAAGCATTTATGTATATCATACCACATAACAGTACTAACATTTATTTTACTGACCTATAAAAACATGAGTTATACCACCAACCACCTTCCCAGCTTTCAGCACAGTTGTAACCAGAATTATTGTCGTTATCACGATCTCTAGTACTAAATTTCATGTCATTATGTTTACGTAAACTATCACCTGCATTTCCAGAATATTGACCCACTGTTAGCTTAAAACCTGTACTCTCAGAATCAATTTTAAATTTTCCATATTTGGCATATCTTTTTTAACCACCAAAGTCCTCCATCATTATATACAGTTCTTGGGGATCTTCCGATGAAGTGAGTGTGTGAAGTTTATTTAAACCCATAAAAAATTCTCCATTAACATCACCAAATCCTTCAACATAATCAGTCCAATTTCTGAAGAAATTTTCAGAACCATCTTGACGTCTTTGTATTATTGTCCAACCGCCATTAAGAGTTTTCAAATCACATGCAGCCGGAAATGGTTTGTAACTAACTTCAGGAAGCATTAAGTTGTATATATTGCTATCACATCCTTTAAGATCATAACAACTTCTGGGTATAGAAATATTTGAACTAAAGGTAAAAAAACAATTTGTAAAGAGTATTGAAATTCTTTATTTTAATTCCTTATTAAAAAAACGGTTGACTGAAATTCTTACCACTTATATTTGTGATCAATCAATTCTGTAAATATAAAGAAATTCATTGATTATTTAAATTATTTAAAATAGAATACGTTTTTCTTTCTATTCATATGTGCATATACAGTGGCCAACATAAGTATTCGACATACCATTTCATTTCTTATTATTTCGATATAATTCATATACTTATTGAATTATTTCGAGTAAAATGACAAATATTAATTTGAAATATGTATTTCCTTCTATTTTGAGTAATATTTGCTCCCTAACGCACAGAACTTTAATAAATGCTGCCATTTTTTCAACAGTATACGCATTCTAACGCAAAAAAAGTATTCGTCCATTTCCGATAATTATATTAATTTTCTTATGTTTTTCTGTTGTTGGTTTTACAACTAGGATAACAATTACATGTGTTTTAATAATTTTATTGTGATTTTGTGTAAATAAGTGACTTCAAAAAAAGAAGCTTCAGTGGAAGCCAAAAACTTGAGAACTAATCATTTTTAGCAAGGAAAATAGAAAAATTTAATTGTAAAAAAGAGTAGAAACTATGAAAAATGTCACACTAAATTATAAAAAATAAATTCACTGATAAATAAATCTAAATCAGCGGGATATTAAGGTTAACAAAAGCTGGTTGAATGTAAAATGTTACGTTAAGTGAAACAAAATTACAAACTAAATTCATCGAACATGGCTAAATAAAGAGAAAAATACTTAGGAACACTCATTACATTCTAGAAATTTAGAGATATTGAAGAAATACGTCATTTAAGATTTGGTCTGGTATAAAGAAGCCCCCACAACTCAATAGGGTTATAAAATTGAGATTCTAATTTGTAAGAGGATATAGCAGAAAGTCAAAAAAGTTCTGAAAGGATGAAATTTTAGCAATTGGGATGAAGCTAAATAATTTTGTATGCAATATGAATGTTCTAGTCTATCGAAAGCCATATACCAAGCTAGAAAAGATAAATAAGGTCGTTGAAGAGTTTTATTTAGGGGGTATGTGATGGGGTCTGAAGTATGTATTTTGGTATTTATAGATGAAATAATAAATTATCGGTATTATATAGACATTTTAAACAAAAACCCGTTATAATCACCAAATATCAATCTAAATGAACATTTGTGAAGTTTTTTTTTTTTTTTTATTAACAAAAATTGAAATTTTTAAACTTCACGAATAAAAATGGTACTAAATTGATATTGTAAATACAATTAAACAAAATTGATCCTGAATATAACAAAATCCTTATCAATCCTATATGAAGACGCTCAAAAGAGGTTATAAAGTGAAAAATAATAAAAAATATAATTTTCGTGATTTTTCGAAGCATAAAATATAATGTCGAATACTTTTTTAGCCTTAAATTTCAATGTTATTATTTAAATGGCTTTCTAAATAAATTTTTATTTGCATTAACTTTAAAATTTAAGCAGATTTGAAATCTTGATGATCTAATAAACTTTAAACCACTTTTTTTACTTAAAAATTCTGAGAAAATTGTATTATTTAAAAAAATTAAATTAGCACCTCTTATGTCGAATAGTTTTTTTGACCACTGTATATTATAAGTGTTTATGTTAGAGCCCAAACACAACCAAGCGGATTTCATATAAATTTTATTTTTGTTTCTTTATATTTTTTATATTTGACAACAACAAAACTACATATATAAAAAAATATTTATCTTCCTCGCTTAAATTCCATACATAAAAAATATAAGGCAAATCTCTTTATCTCTTTCTTATATAAATTTAATGTAATCCTATGTGATTCATTTTGCAACAACGGCAACACTGACAGAGAGGGAGAGTGAGAAAATGAGAGATTTTGAGAATCCGTTGTGAAATTAAGAGCCCAAACACAACCAAACGGATTTCAACGTTGTTTTCCGCTCTAAGAGAGAAATGCAAATTAAATGAAGACGGAATCTAGCAGCGGATTTCATATATATTTTGTTTTTGTTTCTTTATATTTTTTGTGTTTGGCAACAACAAAACTACATATATAAAAAAATATTTATCTTTCTCTCTTAAATTCCATACATAAAAAATAAAAGGCAAGTCTATCTATTTCTTTCTTTCTTATATAAATTTAATGTAAATTTATGTGATTCATTTTGCAACAACGGCAACACTGACAGAGAGGGAGAGTGAGAAAATGAGAGCTTTTGAGAATCCGTTGTGAAATTAAAATAGATTTTAATTTCCAGCGGATTCCGCTGTGTTGTTTTAGTTGTCAAATCTTCATATAAAAAAAAATAATCCGCTAGGTTGTGTTTGGGCTCTAAAAAATATAAGGCAAATCTATCTATCTCTTTCTTTCTTATATACATTTAATGTAAACCTATGTGATTCATTTTGCAACAACGGCAACACTGACAGAGAGGGAGAGTGACAAAATGAGAGCTTTTGAGAATCCGTTGTGAAATTAAAATAGATTTTAATTTCCAGCAGATTCCGCTGTGTTGTTTTAGTTGCCAAATCTTTATATAAAAAAAAAATAATCCGCTAGGTTGTGTTTGGGCTCTTACACTAAAAATTATAAAATTCTATTTTATCTTTCAACATACTTATTTCTTCTTCCATTTTGTTAATTGTAAGATGATCCAGTTTTAGCATTAGTTGATTTAAAGTATCTGAATATTAAAATAAATAAAATTAGTATAAATTAATAACGTAGATATTATGAAACTATTGATACTTACTCATTTCTTCTATGAATTTTACCGTAGTGTTATTTACATGTAAAAAAAAAGAAATTAAGAATATGTATATTAAAGTGCATTGATTTGTATGGACACAAAAAATGTTACAAATGTACCCCTAAAATTAATGATTGACATGTTTTAAACTTATCCCCAAAATAATTCGGTTGAATTATTTCGTTCACGTCAGCTGGAATTGATTTGTGGTTTCCACCCCAAAAAAATTCTTCGTTTCATGTTTTTTGAAGAAGCAAAGTACGGAATTAATTCCACTTTCGATCGGAATGGTTTTCTGTGGCAGTGTGCGATTCAAAAAATGAAATGGAAATAATTATGGACTTTTGGAATGGCTGTTTCGATTTCCATGAAATTGCATATGGTGATAGTAGAGGTGTAGGCGAATTTAAGTTTTGAGCTTGGACTAATAGACCTACAGTGTGGCGAGTCCACAGGGTCTCAAAGTTGGAGACCTCGTTTAAACATTTTTTGAAAACCATCATAATTCCTTATATCTGAACCGATTTCAAAGATTTTTACATAGGAGGATTCTTTATAAAAAATTGACAAAATGGGATTTTTTTTACTTATTTTGCTATATCTTTCCAAAAAATTATAAACACATTGGGCTATTCCAGATTTGCGATTTGAGAAATTAAGTCGAAAATTCGAAATTTGTTGGAAAAATATGTCAAATTTGAAAAAACCTGGTTCTCTCAAAAATCAATTTTAAAACATTTTTTTTCCTTTAAAGTATTTTGTTATAAGTTATCTTTCAGAAAAATATAAATGTTCGTAAATATATGTTACTTAAGAAAATTTTTATATAACAAAAAAAAAAAAAGAAAAATGTAACCAGATTTTTGTGCAACAAATATGGGAAAAATTTTTTTCGAAGTTAAGAAATTTTTAAATGATTGTAACTTTTCACTTCGTAAATACTTTTTTTTTTTTTCAAAAGTCTTTCTTTACAATATGTTGTTAATGATATAGGAAAGATTTTCAAAAAATCGGTTTAAAATTTGAACAGTTGCAGCGAAAAATCTTCACCAAGGCACGGTAAAAAGATTTTAATCTTTGAAGTCTAATACCTCTTAAACTAAGAGAGATAAGATATTCACATGACAATATTTTTTGTAGACCTCGACTAACAGAATCTTCCTATATAAAAATCTTTGAAATCGGCTCGGATATAATCAGGATCGTTTTTAAATATTGTATACCCGAAGTGTCCAAATTTGGGACCTTGTGGACTCGCCTCCTGCGAATAAAAAACAATAAATGGGATTTAGAAATACCGAAAAAATTCCGGGATTTGAATTTCAAAATTCCTAAGAAACGGGATTTCCCATTTTGTATCCCTAATTAAAACCCAATGTTGGTTTAAATTAAAAACGGTCCAGACAACGTAAATATTTGGAAATCATAGAAAACAAAGCAGACGCTAGACTTCAATTCTAGAGGAGTACATTTGTAACTTTTTCTCGTGAAGGTCTTTATTGTATATTTTTTTTTTGGAAATTTTACTTTTTTGTACTTACTTATTGCTTCTTCCAATTTGTCAAAATTTTCGTTGATTAGTGTAGTTAGTTCTTAAAATAGAATAGTAATAAAATAAAAATAAAATTTTGGAAGTTTAATAGAATCTATAAGGGTACCACTCCTCTGTTAAGTGTTATCCTAATCCTAATATATATTATAAAAATTAAGTGTAAGTTTGTTTTTTTTTTTTTGTTCGTCAATCACATCTTAACGGCTAAACTGATTTACACAAAATTTGACACTTGGTTGAATCCAACGCCCACATTTTACACCGCTGTTTTAAAACTCTTAGACGGATGCACCGATTTTTACAAAATTTGACATATATAGTATCTATGTACATATAGTACATAAATAGTACTAGTGCCGCTGGTGATTATAGATTATGTAAGAACTCGGTTAAATGTCACGCCCACTTTTTTTCAAATTCTAAAACGGTAGTAAACATTTGCTATCGCACCGGGTTAAGCTCGTCTTTTAATAAAAAATTATTAAAATGTGTATAAATGTTAACCAAATATAAACTTTTAAATATTCATATTTCTTGAAGTTGTTAACTTCTAAAAGCATATAGAAGGTTTTGCAACGGAGCTAAGGCTCCGTTACTCTACCGTAAATGTAGCAAATCAGCTGACACGTTTTGTTAATGAGAGTTATGTGTATATGTGTACTTACAAACGTAAATGTAATGTAGTAAACTAATCAAATTAGGTCGCTCTACGTTTTTACGTGACAGCTATAAGAAAAGCTTTTTATTTCAATATAATATTGCTATACAAAGTTTATTAATTGGACAATTTGTTTTGCTGTTTTCTGAACTAAAAAAATATTAAAATTATTTCAATAAAACATAGAGTTGGATCAATAGCTTAAAATAAAATGTTTGTTGGAAAAGAACAAATCGCTAAAATAAAAACTAACAAATTTAGCGATTTTCAAATTGAAAGATATTTACTGGAAATATATTATAACAAAGTACTTGTTTCATTTGCTTTTTTTGAAAAATTATAAACCTAGGTTCCCTTTACATTTACGGTAGAGTAACGGCGACTTAATTCTTTTAATTGTATAAAATTATATGAAGTTATTAATTCGTAGTTGATGGGGATATTCCTGAAAGAAAAGATATGTTCAGCCCGTTAAAAGTCCAGAGGTCTGGCGAATGATCATCAATCGGAGTAAAATGAACCAATGATTTTTTTTATTCGAATAACAGCTGTCAAATCGTTGTCAGTTACCTAAAATAAGGTTTTTAACACTGAGCAATATGTATATTTTATACTTTAAGTTAAATATTTTCGTGGGACTTCGAGAAAATAATTAACCACGTTTGTCTTTGGTTATATAAAAATTTTAAGTTTCATAGTTCGATGAAGGAGAAATCAGCGATAAAAGAATAAACAAACGAAAAGTGCAACAAAAATGGCATATAGCTCCTCTTCTACTCTATATTTTTTTTGAAATTTAAATTAGTACTTACTTTCATTTATTTTTTCTTCTAAATTTTCCATTTCATTATATATAAGAGATTCTAGTTTTAACTCGATACTTTTTAAGGCTTCTGACATTGATTCTGTCTCATATGTCCTGTTATAGAAAAATATACAATAAGATTATGTTTGAAAAAATGTTATTATTATTTTTTTTTAATCTGTAAACTAATTAAGAAACAATTTTGTGCTACAATTTGTTCTTATTTATTGGAATATTTTTTATCTTCATTGTAAAAGTGATTTTTAATTTTATTTTCAAGGCCCTTTTGAAGACATGAGACATATAGTTAGAGCCTAAGTAGTTTACAGATGTATTTTATATTTAATATTTTTTAACTTACTCAAAGTTATTAGGTGCTGAATTGTAAAGTTTCTGAAAATATTCTAAAATATATTTTTTGTTTAATTAACACATTTAATTGTAATTTACTCTTCTATGATGTGTCGATTTGGCAAAGTATGTAAAATTAAGAAAATATAAAAATTGTATTATTTTCATTTTTAGCGATCGTTTGTTGAGTTCACAGCAACATTTTATAATAAACTGATTTAATAAATTAACATTTTATATTGATGTTGTTTGGCCTTATCATTAAAAACACATAAAGACACATATTGCGATATATAAGAATTTTACCAAAGTTACAGAGATTTTGCATAGAGCCATTATTTGGTAAATATGTTAATTTAAAACTTATGTACACTAAATATAGTTTTAGTGCTAAAAAAACTTGTAATAAATGCATAATATGATCCATGCTCCCAAGGGTGAGATGAACTTAACTAATTTTAGTGAAATGGACATTTCACATTATATATACCTACCATCAAAAAGTTTGAGTTTGTTATTCCATAAGTAAGTTAAATTCTAAGTCGATGTAGTTACGACCGTCCGTCTGTCTGTTGAAAGCGGAATATGAGCCTATCAGGGATCACCTAGAGGGACGGAATTTTAAAACAACAACAAAATTTTGTACAAATAGTTACAGTATCCAGCCACTTTACTACAAACCTCCTATATATGATGAAATTTTAAAATGTTGTAGATGGTGGGTATATAGATTCGGCCAAGCCGAATATTACATTCTCACTTGTTTATTTCTTATCAGTGTATTTATTTTGAGTTGCCAATGTCAATGCCCACTTATTTCAACTGTAGTGTACGAAAACACTTTTATAATTCCAAGTTTCCTTCATTATTTCATAACAATTATGTAGGTAAGTGTATGGTATTAATTAAAGCATATACAAAATTAACAAAATTAATCACATCAGTCCAATTTCTACACCAAAAAAAAAAAAAAATATATATTTCAAATTATTTTTAATAAAATTAGTAACTTACTTTATAGTGGAATTTAATTATATTATTGATAAATATAATTTTTTAATTGATTAACAATTTTGTTTTTTGACAGCTATTAATAAAATATAAAGAAAAATTAAAGATTTCTCTACATAAAAATAACTAAAATAAAAAAAAAAACTCAAGTCAATTTCAAAAATTTTCTGCTCTTTATACATATTTAAGGAAAAGAAGTAATAATAAAATCAATTATTAGATTTATTAATATTATTATTTTGATTGTGAATCAATTAAAAATTTATTGATATAAGCAATTTCGTAATTAAAGTCTATTTTAACTTTTTTCTGTGTATAGCAATTATCAGAATGTTTTGTCGTTTTTTATAATTGAAATCCAATGGTTTCCCGGTTTAACGAATACTCAGTTTAATAAATTTGTCATTTAACGTATGTCCAATTTTTTTTACATTGAGTATCTTATATTACGAACAATCTGTATATTTTAGTACTCGATATAACGAATACATTTTTCAAAATATGTGATTTGGAATCTGTAAAAATAAGAGAAAGTAAATAAAACACATTTCTCATCCTATTGAAAGAGTATTACTCTCCCCTTTTATGTAAAAGAAATAGAGTTTGAGATTTTCACATGTGCGCCACTTTGAGAAGCACTGGCTTAGAATCACTTTCTAAGTCCACATAACGATGTCCGTCCATGCATACCTTGCAATAAAAATACATGTCGCAATTTTGAACAATTAATGAAATTTGGCACACATAGTATATTTATTAGTCGAGATTCACACACAGCAATTTTTATTGACGCAATTCTGAGTTTATTAGAGAGTTGCGGCAAGAAAAATTGCTGTGTGTGAACCCCGATTTATATAGATTTACGAAAATGTTTTTTAAATGATTAAACCATGAAAGAACTGTATTCGCAATAATTTTTTAATACGAAACTACTGTCTTGCAATAGTTATAAATATAGCTGTTTTGATTTATTATGTTTCAATGAAATGTAACTAATTACTGGATTGGATGGAATTAAAAGTTGTATATAAGTTTCTAATTATTCTTATAAAATTGCGATCGTTTTTGGTTGTTCTCAGGGTTTGATTTTAATACTATATTTATCACATTTTGCAATAAATATCTGCTGCTAGAAAAAAAATACTAAAAATATTTTTACTGTTTCATTTTTGTTTATAATTACAACTAAAATTATTTTTCTATTTTCAGTATTGTCAATAAAAATTGCAGCGTTTATTTACAATTTCTTGTAGCATAAACAAAAATTATTCAACTCGTATATAAATTAACATAGAAAAATAATACTTCGTGTTTTAGTCTTGTATACATGATTTTATCGGACACATATAGCACACGAACAATTTTTCTTCGTGTGCTGCAATAAATTTTTAGCAAATTTTCTTTGTTTTGATTTTGCAACTATAGTTTTTTTTTTTAGTATTTTTATTTAAGCAATTTTGTTGCTACTAAAATTTCTTCTATGAAGAATAAAACACATGTATATCGGAGTATACATGTATGTGTGAATGTATAACAACAAATACATGTGTTTTATTTTTCATAAAAGAAATTTTAGTAGCAACAAAATTGCTTAAATAAAAATACTAAAAAAAAAACTATAGTTGCAAAATCAAAACAAAGAAAATTTGCTAAAAATTTATTGCAGCACACGAAGAAAAACTGTTCGTGTGCTATATGTGTCCGAAAAAAATATGTGTAAGGGACTAAAACACGAAGTTTTAGTTTTTTTGATGAGCAATATTTTCTGTTTGCTGATAAAAATTGCAAAGACGATTTACATTGTTACTAAAAATTCTAAGGTTATTTATAATAATTTTTGTTGCCTTGTGTAGTAAAAATGAAACGGTTTAATATTTATTGCATAGTCATAAGGAGAAGAAATTTTGCTGACGCATAATATTTAAACGCTGGTTGTTCTACTGTCATTTTTATCCACTTAATAATTTAGGAGATATTTCGAAAAAAGTGTCGGAAAAAAATTAATCTTGCAAAATTTATCTTTTTACTAAAACTTACAGACACACTTGTATAACTCGAGAACGGTTTGTTCAATTAAGATATATTAAACTCCAATATATAGCGACCTTAATTGTCTTTGAGTTGAACTTACATAATTTTTTGTTCAGTTAATATTTCCGTAGTTATTCGGTAATTAGAACCGAAAATTTTAATTTTTTTTTTTTAATTTAGATCCATAACTCTGAAATTCTTGAGCGAATGAAAAATATTATTGATTATTGAAATATTATTATACCTTGAAGACAATTTTCGTATGCATCTTTTGATGTATCACTTATCAAAACCGTGTAAAGAGTTTTTGCGTTATAGCCTATGTTTGACAAACCATTCTCGAATTTTATAGTGTGACCGCAGAATAAAGTGATGATATTAGTCATGCACATGAAAAAAAATCAGTACCCGATAGAAAAAAAAAAAATGAATGCAGATTCTTGTTTAATTCGTCAAAATCCACCTATTTTTGTTAAAAAAAAATTCTTTGCCCACCACTGAAACTATTGTGTACATAAAAAAATAAGTTTGGGGAATTTTAAGATATTTTTAGTCTTTTGGTGTATCACTTTGATCAATCGTACACACTGTTCTCGAGTTATAAGGAAACTAAAGTAATGGCCTTACTATTGGCAAAATATTAGACACGCCCATAAAAAAATCAAGACCTGATGGAAGAAACAGAAAGCAGATTAGTGTTAAGCACATCAAAATACATCAAGTCCAACTTTTCGTTTATGGAGGAGGATTTTTTTGTTGACTAGTGTTATTAGTCTTTATACACTGTATACAATAAACAAATCGACAAAACTTTAAACATTTAATACAAAATCTTTAACATAAACAGTTTTTAAAATGAAACTAGTTCGAAAGCTGTCATAATAACATATTTATTTGCAATTTTTTTAATTGCATTTTGTAAGATGTGTTTGTGCAACAAAATTCTGAAGTAGACTTATGAGCAATTTAAAATACTTTTTTGTAAGCCTTATCATTTAAATTCGCTGAGAGATTTTTCAATTTGTTTATTTTCTTATCTCTTTGTAGACAGAAAAAAATTGAATTAATTTTCAGTTTTATTTTTAATATTTTATAAATAAATACCGGGTTTTTACAAAATTTCACATAATTATAGCAGAGAAGTGTATTATTTTAATCTTGGAAGGGGGGCCCAAGATACACCTTATGCGTAGAGCTAAGAAGTTGAAGATTTAATTCCAAAAACTTTTTATTCTGTCCCATTGTTTAATAATTTATATTCAAAGTATTATCCATCAGAAGCTACGACTTTCTTTTATTTCGTGTGCTGGAACATATTTTAAAAAAGATATTTTTTCTTTTTTTGAACTCTTTTGTATTTTCTCCCAAAGTAACATATAAAAAATGTGGTAGCATTTAAAACGTATTTGGAAGGTGCATCCATTGGTATATAAAACATATCCAAAAGTGACCTCAATATTTTTTTATTACTTATTCATCTTATTTTTTTAAGTTTTTTTCAAAATATTGTTTATTGAAAATTCAAATTTTAAAATTTTTATTTGCTTTTAGATATGAGTGAATATTTATTTTAAAATTCGTTAAATTTCGTGCTTTATCATACAGGCAATCTGATTTAAAATTTTATATATAGGTCTCAAAATTCTTCTCTATGATTTAGATCACTCAGTAATCTGTTATAAAGAATATTTGATAACGTCATAATTTTTTAAATTACGTAAGTGTATTTTTACCAGAGTTGGGGGTAGTGCACTAAATTTGCAGTTTACACTAACACTTAGTGATAGTGCAAAATTTTTAACTACAATCTTTATTTTTTAGTGGTAAGTTGAAAAATATCAGCCTCACTCAGCATAGTGGTAGTGAAAAAATATTTGTTTCCACTAAAATTAATTAGTGATAGTTAAAATATTTTCAGCTCAAGCCTAGTGCAACATTTTTTTTCTTCACTAAATACTTTAGTGCAAAAAACAACCCTCCATTAATATTAGTGGAACTTAGAAATTGTTCACTAAGAGAGTTCAAAAAAAGAAAAAATTTAAAGATGACCTTATGTTTTTTTAAACTTTCTTCACTAAATACAAAATAAAGACTAACGCCAATTTTCACAAACCAAATTTTAAACTTAAAATGTATTTTAAAACATATATTGTTAACAAATATAGTCTCTCCAAAAATCCTTTCGCAATACTTATATTTTTCGAGAGACAAACATTTTATCTATCTAACTTTAGGCGTTCAGTCTGTAGAATGATATATTGGTCAGTAACGTTACTCGTTTATATATGGATGTCTCAATATACACAAATAAGCTTATAAGATTTCCAAAATACACTAAAAGATATTCCAAATTATGTAATGTTGTTCTAAAAGGATTATAAATTTGCTACCTAAAATAAGTTCAGTGAGTTCTGATTGATTGGAAAAATGTCATGTTTATGTTTAGTGAAAAAAGAAATTTCATATTTATGTTCAGTGAAAAAAAATTATTTGCTGCTTATGTGTAGTAACTGTTCAGATTTTGCACTATTGAGTGTAGTGCAAATTTTTTCACCACCACTAAATTTAGTTATAGTGAAAAAAATTGCAATATCACTAAAATTTTTTAGTGGTAGTGAAGAAATGTTTAACTATAACTATAGTGGTGGCAAATAGTTAAAATTCAATTTTTTTTCACTATAGTGCGATTTAGTGAAAAGCTGAATGCACTCAAAATTTAGTGCACTACCCCCAACTCTGATTTTTACCCATATATTCTATAAACTTTTCAACTTTAAGTTGAAAATCTTGGGTCACATTTTGAAAGTTTTTACGCCGGCCTTTGGATGTGTTCAAGCTAAATGTGTTTCTATCAAAATAATAATAACAAGGTTGGAAACCGAAACGAATAACGGTATCGGTAACGGTATCGGTATTCAATTTATTTTTATTTCGGTATCGATAACGGTATTTTAAATTATATCGGTATCGGTATACCGGTACCGAAACAAAAATACCGGTAAATACCGTTATTATTAAAAAAAACTGGAAAAATCTTAAAAAAGTAAAATTTTTAAATAATTTTTAATTAAATTTCGCGAAAAAATGATTAAATTACATATTTGTATATTTAATTTAATAAATTTGTATATTTAATTTAATAATTTTTCTCTTGAAATGTTTGAAATATGAATATTTTTCGTTAGAGAACTTCGTATTTATCACAAATTTTAATAAAGACAAAAATCGTTCAATTCATTTTGCAAAAATTTTTCAAAAAAATCTAATATTATTATACAAATTGCAAAATGTAAAATTATGCAAAAGATCTGTGGAGTAGCACAAAAAAAAAAAAAAAAAAAAAAAAACAACAGAATACCATGAAAAGGTACTTTTGGATGAAAGATTTTGTAGAGGAAAAATAGTGCCCTAGCAAGAAAGTACTAATTATGTTCCATTTACATTGTAAAACACGTTTTTGGATATCCGCACAATCGTTATTCATACATATATCAGACATGTATCTTAAAATGTCGTATTTAAGCCAGAAAATTAAAGACATTTCATATACTTTATTTAAACATTTTTACACAAGCTTCGAAAATCTCTTTGAAAATTAATTTATTAAAAATTCACTTAAAAATGTAGAGTTTAATAATTTTTAAAGTAGTGGCTGATGAACGGCTTAACCGAAACCGTTTGAGGTAATTTAAATGTTAGTTCAAATGGTATAAAATTGTCTGTAGATTCAATAGGGTCTTCCATCAACATTATTGAAAATAATTAAAGTGTATCACATATCGAAACGTATCTACTTAAATTGTGAAAGTGATCGAATAAAATATTTTCGAAAAATGTCAACTTCTTATAATAATTGAAACTTAATGCTATAAGGTCTGACATGACTATCTTTTTCTATTCACATTCTAAATGTTTTTTCCAAATTTCTAGAGATTAATTCTGGATGTTGTCCATACCAATGAAAAATTTATATCGTATATTTAAGATGCCTACAAGATTCTTTCAATAAGTTTAAGTTTTTTTCTTGCTGCTTCTTAGTTCTGACACGATGTTTATTTCAATCCATACCTAAGATTCATCCTATAAAAGCAATTCAAAGAATAATGAAATTATATGTATACATAGTTTTCAGCTGGATTTAGCATATTATTATTATTATTATTATATTCGTTAAACAAATTTCGAAAATATACAACCTATTGTTAAAATTCATGCAGTTTTCTTTCACTTAAGTGCTTTTAAAATTCCCGGAAATCACGGACAAAATTACCTCAGAGAGGGACGTGAAAAATCGCAAATTTCCCGAGAAATCCTGGTATACATTCTTTAAAGATAGCCCAAGTTGTAACCTTCTGATGAACCAAAATTAAGGAAAGAATTTTCATAGAAGCAAATATCAAAAACCTATCAATAATTTTAACAGTACGTTCAAATGATAAATAATTGAGATCATATTAATAAATAATAATAAAGCATTTTTTGTGTTCGCAGTAAGACTTTTTATCAAATAAAATTCGCATAAGGTTTAAGGCATTGAAACCTCTTTAAAAATATATTTATTGCAATCTATATAACAAAGAAGTGAACAATAAAAAAAAATTCTATAAATATTACATTAAATAAACTCTTATTATTAAGAATAATATTATGTTGAAAATTTGTATTTTTAAAATACCGAAACTAAAATACCGGTATATACCGGTACAGAAGGAAACAGTATTTGAATACCGGTATTTTGAACAAAATAATAATTTCGGTATCGGTATCAGTTACGGTAACCAACTTTAAACGGTATTTAATCGGTATCGGTTTCCAACCTTGAATAATAATAATTATAAAAATTATTAAATAAAAAATGCTGAAATAAAATCTTAAAATAATAGTCAATTCAACCTATATACTATATGTAAAAATTTGTGTTGATTTTTGCAATAAGCTGAATATATTTTTAAATCCTTAACTTAAGTTATACTTCTCGACACATGTATTTCTGATTCGATTTTAATATATCCATACTTCCGTCTGGCTAGATGGTGGTAGTTCATATAAATGATATAGGTCGCAAAGTTGAATATAACTAAATTAAATTACAAACATTCAAAAGAATTTACACATAAAAAAATATTTCAAATATTTTTTAATATAATTATTAATTAACTTTATATACGAAATTAATTATATGATTTATTAATATAATTAATTTTCTAATTGGTTTACAGTTGTGTTTTTTTTTAATAAATTAATAAAATAAGAGAAAAATTAAATATTTGTCTATAAAAGTACAGAAATAAAATAAATGTAAGTAAATTTTTAAAAATTTCCAGCTCCTTGCATCTATTTAAGGAAAAGAAGCAATAATAATATCAATTATTCTAGTTATTAATATTATAATTTTGATGATTGGAGCAAAATCAATTAAAAATTAATTAATATTAAAAATTTCATAATCGAAGTCCATTTTTACTTTTTTCTGTGTAAAACTATTTTTTCAATTGGAAAATTGTATAAAATATATGTAAAATATTTAGTCCCTTTTGCGTATCATCATTTGTGTAGCCTTTAGAGAAGATGCTGCACCGCCAAAAGTGTACCAATTGATACCTCCTTTAGTTTTAATTTTTTCACCACGGTAATATTGACCATTTAAATTGCTAAAAATATTATTTATTAAAATAAAATGATTGTATTTATATGAAGTTTAAATATGCATGAAATGAAAAAAATGGGATAATATGCACAGAAATATGCAAAAATAGCATGAATACGTATAGAAAAACCGACGTATTTGTGCATTTTTATATATTGAAATGCAAAAAACATGCATAAATATACATTTTTTAACTTTCAATCTCTGATAGATTTCGATTTTTATAAAAATAAAAATATATTAATTTTAAAAATCATATTTGACCCGTTTAAATTTTTGTCTTTACAATTTTTTCAACGTACTCAAAATAGTTATAAAAAATTCTAGAAATAATAAGATTGAACTCCCAAAAACACTTAAAAATTACGTTTTTGTTAAGAAAACAAATTTTTATTTCAATTATATGCAAATTTATGCCAAAATTTAAAAAACAAGCATTTTTGTGAAATTCTTTTAAAATATGCAAATGCTTACTTTCCAAGCGAAAAACTAGCCCTAGTAATTATCAATAATAGAAAAAAACCCTAAGAGGTCCTGCCTGGCAGAAACAGCAGTGTGCAAAATAATATTACATACTTTCGAAACTTTGTTTTTTTGTTCTATGACTCTTCACAGAAAAAATTATTACCATATATTTTTCAATTAACACAGTTGTTTAATTTTGCATCAAAATTTAAAAAATTTATTCAAATAAAACTAAAATAAGAATCAAATTTAAGTAAGACTTTATTTTTCATTTAAATTTTTAATTCATTCAACCATCCACTTAGTTGATTTAATTAATTTTTTAATTCGATATTTTTTTTGTTTTCCATTTTTTTAAATTTTTAGTAATCATTTTGATTACTGCAAATTTAAAAAAAAAAACTGTTAATTGAATGAATTATTTACTAACATATTTGATGATTGATTTAGTTTTTTGCTTTTTTCTGTGTTCGGAAGTTACCATTATTCTACTAAAGCTGTTAGCTTTTTAAATTAATTGGCAGCTTTTAAAAAGTATAAAGAAAAATGAAAATTTTTTCTATAAATATATATGTAGAAATAAAATAAATTTAAGTCAATTTTCTGCTCATTATATTTGTTTAAAAAAAGCTGTAATGATAAAAAAAAAAACAATTATTCTATTAACTAATATTATCATTTTGATGACTGGAGAAAAATCAAACAAAAATTAATTAATATAAGCAATTTCGTGATTGAGGTCCATTTTTTTGTGTAGTCGTAGTACCCATAATTAGAAAGTCAAACATAGGGATTTATGCAAAATATAATGCAATTCTCCCACAGTTGTTACACAGTTATTGAATCCAAACCCATACCCGACATCCGCTAAGCTAAAACCGGACTTAGAGCTGCAAGTTGATACATCAAATAATCTTCGACATCTCCGAAAATAATAGTTGCAGGGTGGTACAAAAATCAACGTTGGAGGATGCTTTTCATATCATGTCTCATGGTCCATTTTTCTGGATAAAAGGTATCTTGGATGCATCAATGTATATGAAAATATTAGAAACAGTTATGTTGTCATGACTAAAAACTCAAGAGCAAATTGACATAAAAACACACCATGTCTGATTTCTTTTGAAAAACTTTGAGGAAATAATGCTGTTTTTAAAAAGAGACTACAACAGTGTAGTCAGCTTGGAAAAATATTCCCATAGAGTGGTCCATGTGATTAGTGAATTCGATGCCTGCGTTGCGTAGCTGTCAAAGCCAATAAAGGCTAATCCACAAAATATTAATGTGTGCCAAAAGAATATGACAAAAGAAAAAAACTTTTATAACGTAGTTTTATTTGTAAATATTTTTCGTCAATGCTACTATTATTTTGCACAGCAATTTTCTAATGTTTTAAATAATTTTAAGTATTTTATCTTAATAAAGATGATTTATTTTACTGAATGTAAAAATTTCTTTATATAACGCAACTATTATTATAATTTTATTTTCAGCAAATAAAGCAATTATTTGATTCATTAATATTTTATAACAATAAAAAAATTTTATACAGTACAGTACATCAGTAAGAAGAAATTAATGAGATTTCACTATATATTGGAAACGATTATCGAACACGATTTAATTAGATTCTGAGTTGATCTAGCCCATCCGTCTGTTGAAAGCAGGATAGGGCTTAAACGGGACAATCTAGAGGGACGAAATTTGGCTCAAATATTTATCTTAGATAAGGTTTTTTTGGTATTGGAAATGAGAATAAAGTTATGGGCAAAATACTAGTAAATACTATAAATTGTCAGTGTATTTTAACCTCTTCAAATGCTAAATCTAGCACGCAAAGTGCTAAAATAACAACAGTGATTCACGCTTCTTAATATTTCTATGTAATTTGCAGATTATTGACTTCGATAATAAATAAATAAATAAATTTATGCATTGATTTGAATGAAATGTATCTTTTTTTTTTTTTTTGGCGAATTTTTACGATTGAAAGGAAAATTTATTTATTTTACTAACCTGTTGAAGCAGTTATTATACCACCAAGCACCTTTCCAGTACTCAGCGCAGTTTTTCACAGCTAAATCATTATCCCGATCCCAAGTGCTAAATTTTTTGCCACTATGATAACTTAAGGCATCACCTGCATCTCCAGAATATTGACCCACTGTTAACTTATAACTCGTGCTCTCGGAATCAATTTTAAATTGGCCATATCTTGCATATTTTTTTACGCCATCAAAGTTCTCTAGTATTATGTACAATTCTTGCGGATCCCCCGATGAGGTAAGGGCATGAAGTTTTTTTAACCCTATAAAAAATTCACCATTCACATCACCAAATCCTTCAACATAATCAGTCCAATTTCTATAGAAATTTTCAGAACCATTTTGACGTCTTTGTATTATGATCCAATCGCCACCTAGAGTTTCGAAATCACATGCAGCCGGAAATGGTTTATTGCTGGCTTTAGGAACCATAATATTGTATACAGTACTATTACTATTATTGCATCTCTTAGCATGATAACAAGTTTTCGGCATATTATCATAAAAACTGAAAGAAATGAGAATTGTATTTAGTTGTGTTATTATAATTATTATTGAAAATGTATAAAGTAACAATTATTTTTAATAAGTTTAAGTTTTAATTACAATGATTCGATAAAGAATTTCATAGTATAATATGCTTATACATAGCATACATTTTAGTTCTTACCACTTAATTTCATTTAAGTTATAATGTTTTTTAATAAAGTCTGGAAAAAGGTAGCGAAAAAAGTAAAAAAGTTTATAATTTTATTACGTATTATAAAATAAAGAAGGGTCTATAGTTTTGAAGATATTGAAAGATATATACTCACCAATTTTATCTTCCATTATTTTATCTACATTTCTTATTTTATCTTCTATTTTCTGATTTATTACTTTCGGAATAAAAATTAAAATAAAAAATATTGTTAATATTTTATAATTTAATATAGTAAATTTTTTTATTACTTACTTAAACTTTCTTTCGTTACTTCCTCTATATGAATGAATATACTTTAATGAAAAATAATTAAAATATAATACACGATGTTTTGTACTTACTACTTTTTTCTTCCATTATTTTATCTATTTTTGCTATTTTTTCTTGGGTTGTTTCCTCCATCACTTTACGAATATGTTTTTCTAATAAATCCATATTACTATTCATAAGAGATGCCATTTTTATCTCTAGCTGATCAAAAATTTCCGACATTGACTTTAGCTTTTCTTCCATTCTGTGGGGAGTAATACAATATTAAGAAACAGATTTTGTAATTAAATTAGTAAAAAACGCGTACCTGAAAATATTTTGTTCATAGTCTAATATATGTTTCCATGTATTATCAAAATTTATTAAATCATTATCATTATCTGAAATTATCTAAATATTTTTGTATAAATTATAGTGTTTAAATTAATATTTTATATATTATTATTATTAATTAATATTTTCTTACCTGATTATTGTTTTGATTTACAGTTGAAGATTTCACAAAGTATACAGAATTTAGTAACAATAATAATAATAATATATTTATTTGCAATTTTTTTAATTTCATTTCGTAAGATGTGTTTTTGCAACAAAATTCTGAAGTAGACTAATGAGCAATTTTAAATTCATCATTTAAATTCGCTGGGAGATTTTTGAATTTGATTATTTTCTTATCTTTTTGTAGACAGAAAAAATTTAATGAATTTTTCAATTTAATTTTTAATATTTTTATACACAGAAAAAATTATACAGTTAAGGAAAAAACTCTACATACACCATTTGATTTTGTCGTTTTAAGGACTTTTCAAAAAGAAAAATAAAATTAAATTACTTCATTATGTAAAGAATTAATAAATATGTTTATTTATAAAACAAAGTGCTCATTCATAAGCATAACAATAACAAAAAAATAACAGACATAAAAAACTCATAAGAAAAAAGTCAACATACAGCCAGAAAATATAAATATTAATTAAAAATTTTGTACATAAACAAATTAAAAATAAAAAAAAAGGGTATTTAGTTGGCCCACCTTGGGCATCAATTACTGCTTGAAATCGGCGGTGCAAGGACATAACCAAATTCTCTGTGATATCGGGTGTTATTTCGGTCCAGGCACGATTAAGAGCGGCTTTGAGAGTTTCGTGACTTCTGATGTCATATTTTCGCACCAATTTTTCCAAAATATCCCAAATGTGCTCTATGGGGTTAAGATCTGGTGACTGGGGTGGTGAATTTAGCTGTCCTGGCGCATGATATAGAAGCCAGTCTCAAACAACGTGCGCAGTATGCTTGTGATCGTTGTCTTGCTGGAAAATCCATTGATTTCCCAGGCCCAAGTTTTCAACAGACGCCTTTAGATTTTGTTCCAATATGTTCTTATATTGATACCGGTCCATATTACCTTCGACAAAAGCCAAACGACCCACCCCCGATGACGCCATAGCTCCCCAAACCATAACATTTCCTCCATCATGTTTCACTATAGGTATAATATATTTTGGACCGTTGGCAGTGTTTCTTTTCTCCAAATCTTTGATCGGTCATCATTTTCAAAAATGTTGTACTTACTTTCGTCGCTAAATATAACAGATTTCTAAAAACTCATATCCTTATTCAAATGAGTTTTAGCAAATTCAAGACAAAGTTGACGATTTTTGCTGAAATTAATGGCTTTTTGCGTGCCGCTCTGCTTCTAAAACCGTTGTCATGTAATACATTTATTATTGTTCTGGGTATGACAGTAACACTAGAATTTCTTTCAAGGTATTCCGCCAATTTAGGAGCACTAATTTTTGGCATTTGGTTGACTTCTTTAAGGATACTGCTTACATCGCGCTTTGAAAACTTCCTAAGTCTCCCCGATCGGGGCTTATTTTCGGTACTATTTGTGCCTTCATAGTTCCTAATAATGGTCTGAACAGTCGATTTTAATATTTTTCCAATTCCACCATATGATTTATTTTCACTACGCATTTTTACCACTAAATTTCTAACTGAAAGCTGTATTTCTTTTCTTTTTTCCATTTTCAAAGAAGAAAATTCAAAGAAAGCTTGCTTTAATAATTACTTTCTGCACTTGAATGATAGAAAGGTTTGCAAAATTAAGCAATTTAGAAAATCTGACGTGTTTTTTCCTTTCTTTGTTTCATTTTAGGAGCTACCACACTGTTTGTAGACTTTTTTCGCGTTAGTTATTATGTTTAATGCTAGTAACTTCTATGCTATTCATATTTTTTAGGTTTTTTTTTCTTCAGATAGTCTTAAATATTATTTAAACTATAATTGATTTATAATTTTTTTCTATTTTCATTAACAATGCATTTAAATTTCAAAATCATAGGGTGTATGTAGAGTTTTTTCCTTAACTGTATAGATATATATATATATATATATATATATATATATATATATATATATATATATATATATATATATATATATATATATATATATCTATAAATAGATATATAGATATAGATAGATAGATAGATATACAGATAGATGGCTTGATTGATAGATAGATAGATAGATAGATAGATAGATAGATAGATAGATAGATAGATAGATACATAGATAAATATATATATATATAGATATATATATA
>OX596075.1:100053472-100055972 GCA_951394005.1 Protophormia terraenovae
GGAGAAAGTGTCTCTAAAGAGATGTTACAGATGTTTGGAATTTGGACACATTGCGACAAAATGTACCAATGAACATGACAGATCAAAAATGTGCAGAAGATGTGGTGGTACAGGGCACATTGCGAAGGGTTGCACGAAAAAGCCAGAATGTATGTTTTGTAAAGTGAGGGAGAATGCGGATATTTTTCACGTGGCAGGTAGTGGAAGATGTCCTGTTTTCAAACAGGCGCTTAACAGGTTACGTAAATGAGGTTGCTACAACTAAACCTCAATCACTGTAAGGCGACACAGGACCTGCTTTCGCAAATAATCTACGAAACTCGTGTTGATGTCGCCATAATATGCGAACAGTATAAAGATATGCATAACTCCGTTTGGGTAAAGGACGTGTCTGGTAAGGCGGCTATATGGGCCTGCGGAAATATGGCAATTGAGGGAACCTCAGGAGAACCGGAAGATGGATTCGTGAAGGCAAAAATCGGGGGTATATATATATACAGTTGCTATGCTCGACCGAGCGCAACAATTGATCAGTACGAAAGAATGCTAGACCGATTAATGAGGGACTCAGCACAACATAACCCAAAAATCATTGCCGGCGACTTCAACGCCTGGGCGGTTGATTGGGGAAGCAGAGTTACGAATAGGAGAGGACGAATTCTACTCGAAACAATCGCAGGGTACGACCTTGTGCTAGCTAACAATGGAGATAAACCCACATTTATGTCTAGAGGATTTTCGTCTGTAGTAGACCTCACCTTCATGAGTGCTTCACTAGCCAGAAACGTTGAATGGGCAGTTAGTGACTATTATACACATAGCGACCACCAAGCCATAATATTCTCAATAGGTAGCAACAGTGTGGTAAACTCCAGTTTGAACAAATCCAAGCCTAAGTATTTTGGATGGGCCTCTAAAAAATTGAACAGAGCAGCCTTTATCCAGGAATTCTCACAGAATACTGATCTGAACGGCACAGCTTCAGACAAGGCGAACCAGATAATATCAAAGCTTAAAAAAGCATGTGACACTGCAATGCCGAGACGAAGAATTAATAAAAACTGGCACCCAAACTATTGGTGGAATAGCGAAATTAACGATCTGCGAACCAAATGTTTTAAAGCTAGAAGGAAAGCCCAACGATCTAGAGGAAGAGTTCATTTTGAGGAAAACCTTCGTGAATACAAATATTCAAGGAGAGAATTTCAAAATGCGATCACACGGAGCAAAACTAACTGCTTTAAGGAAATATGTCTGGAAGCAGATTCAGACCCGTGGGGCAAAGCTTACAGGGTAGTAACTTCAAAGCTTAAAGGAACAAAATCACCACAGCCTTCGTGCCCCCTTCTTATGGAGAAAATAGTTAGGTCATTGTTTCCAGAACACCGCGTTAACGAGAACACATGGCATAGTATTGACTACTCGGAAACCATCCCAGTGGTAACAGAAGAAGAACTAAAGCAAATAGCGAAGAAAATAGGCGACAGAAAAGCACCTGGACCTGATAGCTTCCCAAATAATGCACTTAAGCTTGCAATGGAGAAAGCCCCAAACATGTTTACCGAAATGTTTACACAATGTCTTAAGGAAGGAATTTTTCCTGAACCATGGAAGAAACAAACGTTGGTGTTAATCCCAAAACCGAATAAGCCCCTTGGAGAACCGTCATCGTATAGACCAATATGTCTGCTGGAAACCCTGGGCAAAGTATTAGAGAAAGTAATATATAACCGATTGTCACCAATCGTTGAATTAAGAGGAGGTTTATCAAACTACCAGTACGGATTTCGGAAGGCCAGATCAACCGTTGATGCAATCAGCATGGTAACGGAAATAGCACAAACCGCAATAGAGGGTAAGGGTACAAGGAGGAAATATTGTGCAATAATCACACTGGACGTACGAAATGCATTTAACTCTGCTAATTGGGGCCTAATAATTCGGACACTTCTTAGGTTAGGAGTCCCAAATTATTTGATGAGTATCATAAATAGCTACTTTGCAAATAGAGAACTACGTTACTCCACAGATGATGGAATTAAAACTTATAACGTTACGGCAGGTGTTCCTCAAGGATCGGTCCTGGGGCCTCTACTGTGGAACATTATGTACAACGATGTCCTTAAGCTAGATATACCGGAGGAGGCAACTATAATCGGTTTTGCGGACGATATTGCCATTACAATCACAGCAAGATATATCGATGAAATAGAACTTATCGCAAATGACGTTATTCACACCATTGGAGCTTGGATGAGAGATGCAGGGCTAGAATTAGCTGAACACAAAACGGAAGCTGTCCTCGTGACTAGTCGTCGGAAAAATGAGATCATAAAATTAAGGGTTAGAGGGTGCGAGGTATTGTCTAAACCATACCTTAAGTACCTGGGTGTTATGATAGATGCAAGGCTAAATTTCGGAGCACATATAGAATATATTTGCCAAAAAGCAACAAACGTCAGAGTAGCCATTGAAAGAATGATGCCAAACGTAGGAGGAC
>OX596075.1:100060972-100068472 GCA_951394005.1 Protophormia terraenovae
ATCATAGATATTACCTTTGGAACATTGGATCTGTATAACGAAAACATGAACTGGATGGTGCTTGAGGACTTCACTCTGAGTGACCACCAGTACATCACTTTTGGCATAAATGTTTGCACTCACAGAACGCAAACTGATGAGAGTCTACCTAAATGGAATGTTAAGAAACTTAAGGAGGACAAACTTACTAGCTACATCATTAGATGTAAACAAAGATACGCTGAAAATCAATTATTGGAAAACGATGTCAACTTTATAACAGAATCTTTAACTAAAATCCTGACAAAATCGTGTGATGTCGGAATGAACAGAGTGAAACCATACCGAGGCAAATCCTCAGTCTACTGGTGGAATGACGAAATACGCGAGTTGAGAAAGAAATGTTTATCCGCACGTAGAGCATCCACTCGAAACCACAACGACATGAACTTGAGGCTTGAATTTAAAAGTGCGAGGAAGTCCTTGAAAATTGCCATTAAAAACAGCAAAAAGAGGTCTTGGGCAGCACTCTGCGAAGAAGTTGATCTTGACCCCTGGGGTAAACCATACCAGATAGTGATGAAGAAAATTGGTGTGATAAAACCGATACCAGGCATTAGGGAACCAGGTTGGGCAACAGAAATTGTTAAATCATTGTTTCCGCTCGACACGAACCTTGAACACAAGGAACCACTACAACAAGAGATTCAATTCCAGCCGCTAAGCATAGAGGAACTGAAACTGGCATGTGGCAAATTGAAAACAGGCAAGAGCCCTGGCCCAGATGGTATACCAAATAGGGTATTGCAATTAGTATGCGAAACATGGCCCGAACTATTGTTACACGCTTTTAACGTTTGCCTTAGACAAGGTATATTCCCTGACAAGTGGAAAATACAGAAACTTGTACTTTTACGGAAAGGTGAAAAACCACTTAACGAACCCAGTTCTTACAGACCACTGTGTTTGCTAGATTCGTTAGGGAAACTTTTTGAATGCCTCATTTTGGACAGGCTCACTAGACGCATAGACGAACTTGGAGGACTATCCCCAAACCAATATGGATTTCGCAAAGGAAGAAGCACAGTCGATGCTATTACCGAAGTAGTACAAACAGCAATGGAAGCCAGAACCACAAAAGGCTTCTGTGTAATAGTAACACTTGATGTTCAAAATGCCTTCAATACGGCCAAATGAAGTGTGATTTTAGATGCGTTCAAACATAAAGGAGTATGCGACTATTTATATAACATAATAGCGGACTACTTACACAACAGGATCCTCCTGTATGATACCGATGAAGGTTTGAAACAGTACCAAATAACAGCTGGTGTGCCACAGGGGTCTGTACTGGGACCTTTTCTGTGGAACGTCATGTATGATGGCCTTCTAAATATATCATTCCAAGATGGAGCAAGACTTATTGGATACGCTGACGACATTGCGCTTGTGGTATCACAACCAACAGTCGAACTCACACAAATAGTTACGAATGACAGTCTCAGTAGATGTGACAGATGGCTTAGAAGGAATGGACTTCAGCTTGCAGCGGCGAAGACAGAATCAATATTAGTTACTTCCAGAAGAACCTTTTTAAAACCCAAAATCAGGCTGCAAGGAAATAACATTGCTTTTCAGCGTAACTTATGTTACCTAGGCGTACAACTTGACGACAACCTAAGCTTTGGAGAGCACGTTGCAAATATACGAAACAAAGCTTTAAAAACCGCATCATCGCTGGCAAGAATGATGCCTAACAGAGGAGGACCAAGACCGTATATTAGGAAACTAATAAATAGCGTAGTTCATTCGCAAATATTATATGCAGCTCCAACATTTGCCACAGCTATGAACCAAAAATGTAGAGTAAGGGAACTACTGAAACCTCAGAGAATCAGTGCTCTCAGAATTATATCGGCTTATCGCACAGTACCGACATCGGCAGCGTTAGTATTAGCTGGTCTGCCACCAATAGATCTTCTAATAATGGAAAAGAAAGAGATATATAAGCAGTTGAAAAATATTCGCGCTAATACCGGGAATACAGCAATCCAACGTTTACAAGAATCCGATGTACAGAATAGTGCTAGAGCTAAGACATTGGAAAAATGGCAGGAAAAATGGACACAAGATGTAAGTGGAAGATGGACATACTACCTTATTCCAAACATCAAGGAATGGGTCGATAGACCACATGGGAGCATTAATTATTACATGACACAATTCCTAACAAACCACGGATGTTTCAATCAGTACCTAAGCAGGTTTAATTTGAGAAACGCTGCATGTTGCGACATATGCAGAGCCCCCGAAGAGACGGCAAATCACGTAATATTTGAATGTCCAAAATGGACTAACGAGAGGAGGATGTTAAACACCGCAATAGGTGAAATAGTAACAGCAGAAAACATAATTAAGACAATGCTGGGGTCAAAAGATGCGTGGAAGTTGTGTGAAAATTACATTAGCACAGTTATAAAGGATAGATGCTCGGTAGTTCCGAACCTCCCAAGATAGGAGGATGTAGGAATGAAACCAAATATTGAGAACACAAAGAAAAATAAAACCATCCACCCTGATGAAATGCTGACGCAGTCCCGGGGTGGACTCGGAGAAGTCGTGGGGCCACTAGATGGTAGCATGCTACCACTACGTCCAAAAAAAAAAAAAAAAAAAAAGATAGATAGATAGATAGATAGATAGAGAGATAGATAGATAGATAGATAGATAGATAGATAGATAGATAGATAGATAGATAGATAGATAGATAGATAGATAGATAGATAGATAGATAGATAGATAGATAGATAGATAGATAGAGAGATAGATAGATAGATAGATAGATAGATAGATAGATAGATAGATAGATAGATAGATAGATAGATAGATAGATAGATAGATAGATAGATAGATAGATAGATAGATAGATAGATAGATAGATAGATAGATAGATAGATAGATAGAGAGATAGATAGATAGATAGATAGATAGATAGATAGATAGATAGATAGATAGATTGATAGATAGATAGATAGATAGATAGATAGATAGATAGATAGATAGATAGATAGATAGATAGATAGATAGATAGATAGATAGATAGATAGATAGATAGATAGATAGATAGATAGATAGATAGATAGATAGATAGATAGATAGATAGATAGATAGATAGATAGATAGATAGATAGATAGATAGATAGATAGATAGATAGATAGATAGATAGATAGATAGATAGATAGATAGATAGATAGATAGATAGATAGATAGATAGATAGATAGATAGATAGATAGATAGATAGATAGATAGATAGATAGATGAAACTACTTCAATTAAATCTTAACCACTGTCGGGCGGCACAGGATCTGCTTTCGCAGACTATCTGCGAAACTGGTGTTGATGTCGCCATTGTATGTGAGCAATATAGAAACATTCAGGGAAACGAATGGGTCAAGGACACAACCGGTAAAACCGCAATATGGGCATGTGGTAAACGGGCAATAGAAAACACCCAAAGACACCAGGAGGAAGGATTCGTGAGAGCAAAAATGGGGGGTATCTACATATATAGCTGCTACGCTCCACCTAGCGCATCAATCGAACAATTTGAACGAATGATAGACCGATTGAAAAGAGACGCAGATCTCCACAATCCAAAAATTATTGCTGGGGACTTCAATGCATGGGCCATAGAATGGGAAAGTCGGACAACAAACAGCAGGGGACGCATCATACTTGAAACTTTTTCTGGTGGTGACTTAGTATTGGCTAACAATGGAGATGCAAACACATTTAGGGCAAGGGGATTAGGTTCAATCGTGGACCTAACGTTTGTAAGTAGTTCGCTAGCAAGGGGTCTGGAATGGACGGTCAGTGAACATTACACACATAGCGACCACCAGGCTATAATATTTTCTACTGATGAACCAAGAAAAATACATAGAGATGCAAACGCCGCACAGCCAAATTACGCGGGATGGGCATCAAGCAAGCTAGACGAAGAAGTCCTAAAGGAGGAAATTACATGCAATCCGTTATTCGATGGTACGGCGACAGAAATGGTTGATCAGCTGATGTCAAAACTGAAAGAAGCATGTGACATCTCTATGCCTAGACGTAGGCTTGCAGGAAATCGCCCACCAATATATTGGTGGAATCAGGAAATAAGCCAGCTCCGAATAAAATGTCTAAAAGCAAGGAGGAAAAGTCAACGACAAAGAAATCGACCAGATTTTATAGAAAGGCAACAAGAGTACAAACATGCCAGAAGAGAATTTCAAAATGCAATATCAAGAAGCAAACGTAAATGCTTTAAACAGATATGCCTCGAAGCAGACTCAGATCCTTGGGGAAAAGCATATAAGGTAGTTACTTCGCGGCTAAAGGAAAGAAAATCTCCACAGCCTACTTGCCCTCTCTTAGTGAGACGAATCGTGGAAACGCTGTTTCCTGCACACACCATTGTTAGGTATACCAGCGATACGCTCATTAACCTCGAGACAATAGTGCCAGTAACGGAGGAAGAGCTTACTCAAGCGGCAATGAAGCTGTCACACAAAAAAGCCCCAGGCCCCGACAGTATCCCAAATAGGGCACTAAAGGTAGCGATGTTGAGTGCTCCAAGTTTTTTCGCTAAAGTATTCAACCGCTGCATGGAAGAAGGAATATTCCCAGAAAGATGGAAGAAACAGACATTGGTGCTGATTCCGAAACCTAATAAAGATATGAGTGAGCCGTCATCTTATAGACCTATATGTCTACTGGATTCTATTGGGAAGATCTTGGAAAGCATTATATATAAACGATTGCTCCCAGTAGTGGAAGCAAGGGGTGGACTCTCCGACCGTCAATATGGATTCCGGAAGTCAAGATCAACCATAGATGCAATAAACATAGTTGTAGACTCAGCAAAAAAGGCGATAGAAGGTCATGGGGCAAAAAGGAAATACTGCGCGGTAATAACCCTCGACGTGAAAAACGCATTTAATACTGCAAACTGGGGACGTATTATGAATAACTTATATAGACTTGGAGTACCCGAGTACTTGACAAGGATTATTGGGAGCTATTTTTCCGAACGAGAGCTTTGTTATAGAACAGATGAAGGCACAGGTTCATACACCGTAACCGCAGGTGTTCCACAGGGCTCGGTCCTAGGACCTCTTCTATGGAACATCATGTATAACGATGTATTAAACCTAGAGATACCAGACGAAGCGAACACAGTATGCTTCGCGGACGACATTGTAATTGTTGTCACTGCTAGGCATATTGATGAAATCGAACTACTGGCAAATGAGACAGTGCATACTATTAGGACATGGATGAAAACAAGCGGATTGGAATTAGCCGAACACAAGACAGAAGCAGTGCTAATAAGCAGTCGTCGGAAGCAGGAGAAAATAAATATAAAAATAGGATGTCACACCATTTCGTCGCAGCAACATCTCACGTACTTAGGGATGGTAATAGACGACAGGCTGAACATCAAACCACATATTGAAAAAATAAGTACCAAAGCATCAAATATAGCGGCAGCGCTATCCAGAATGATGCCAAACGTAGGAGGACCTAAACAGAGTAAAAGAAGATTAATCTCTGCGGTAGTGAAGTCAACGATTCTATACGCAGCTCCCATATGGTCGGAAGCTCTTAAAATCAAGTCAGTGGCAAGGAAACTGAATTCCGTGTACAGACTTTGTGCTCTAAGAGTATGTAGCTCATACAGAACAACATCAGACGAGGCAGCTTACGTCATAGCCGGAATGATCCCAATTGATATACTAGCAGACGAAGCAAACCGTGTATATAGACGCAAGAAAACAAACGCGGAAGAGATCTCATACATGGAGAGACAGGAATCCATGAGAATATGGCAGAAGAGGTGGGAGGAAAGTCGAAAAGGAAGGTGGACTTTTAGACTAATACCTAATATAGAATCATGGATGCACAGAACATATGGCGAAGTCAACTATTATCTGACGCAATTTCTTACTGGACACGGAGGGTACAGGAGTTACCTGCACAAATTTGGACTAGATACGTCATCGAATTGCCCTTACTGCACAAACAAAATCGAGGACGCTGAACATGTAATGTTTGGTTGTCCAAGATTTAGGAACGAGCGTGTGGCTATGGAAGAACACATAGGTCAGAGCACAACTGCTGAAAATATAATTGAAGTAATGACAAAAAATAAGGAAAACTGGGACGCAGTTTGTAGCCTCATCAAAGGAATCCACGAAAGACTAAGAGTAGAAGAAGAACACAGAAAGATCTGGGATCAAATGGAAGCAGAGGCTAATTAAGCCTACCCGGCCCTGCGAAGTAATATCGTAACAGACAGTCCCGCAGGGTAAACGGAGGAGAAAGGAGGTGTTTTAGTCGGTAAAACCCGACATAACCCAAGCACTGGGTATCTTATTTAAGATTTCACCTACCTATAAAAAAAAAAAAAAAAAAAAAGATAGATAGATAGATAGATAGATAGATAGATAGATAGATAGATATATATATATATATATATATATAGATAGATAGATAGATAGATAGATAGATAGATAGATAGATAGATAGATAGATAGATAGATAGATAGATAGATAGATAGATAGATAGATAGATAGATAGATAGATAGATAGATAGATAGATAGATAGATAGATAGATAGATAGATAGATAGATAGATAGATAGATAGATAGATAGATAGATAGATAGATAGATAGATAGATAGATAGATAGATAGATAGATAGATAGATAGATAGATAGATAGATAGATAGATAGATAGATAGATAGATAGATAGATAGATAGATAGATAGATAGATAGATAGATAGATAGATAGATAGATAGATAGATAGATAGATAGATAGATAGATAGATAGATAGATAGATAGATAGATAGATAGATAGATAGATAGATAGATAGATAGATAGATAGATAGATAGATAGATAGATAGATAGATAGATAGATAGATAGATAGATAGATAGATAGATAGATAGATAGATAGATAGATAGATAGATAGATAGATAGATAGATAGATAGATAGATAGATAGATAGATAGATAGATAGATAGATAGATAGATAGATAGATAGATAGATAGATAGATAGATAGATAGATAGATAGATAGATAGATAGATAGATAGATAGATAGATAGATAGATAGATAGATAGATAGATAGATAGATAGATAGATAGATAGATAGATAGATAGATAGATAGATAGATAGATAGATAGATAGATAGATAGATAGATAGATAGATAGATAGATAGATAGATAGATAGATAGATAGATAGATAGATAGATAGATAGATAGATAGATAGATAGATAGATAGATAGATAGATAGATAGATAGATAGATAGATAGATAGATAGATAGATAGATAGATAGATAGATAGATAGATAGATAGATAGATAGATAGATAGATAGATAGATAGATAGATAGATAGATAGATAGATAGATAGATAGATAGATAGATAGATAGATAGATAGATAGATAGATAGATA